>BLSH010530465.1:134250-146353 GCA_018402905.1 Glandirana rugosa
GTGCAAAATCCACCATCAACGAAAGAAAAATAAAACCATAAAAAACTAATATAAAAAATGAAAATTATAATAAAGACCACATACCTTCAACTCATATTCATCGTGTCCCTTGAATATAAATAAATCGGATTTTGTCCATGATGACAGAGGAATTCGTCGGCCTTCTTTTAACAACGGTCGTTGGAGAGTGGTGGTTTGTTTCATGTGGCCGAAGCTGTATTTGAGTCATCTCAACTCGCTTGTGGACCTACAAGCCCAAGCCACCCAAGCCGGCTTGAAACACTTTTGCAAGCCCAAGCCGTGACTTGAATCTAAAATCATTTTACTTCCTTTTGCAGCCCTCTAGCACTTTCCAGGACTTTTTTACAGTCATTTTTGTGCCAAAAAGTTCGGGTCCCCATTGACTTCAATGGGGTTCGGGATCAAGTTCGGGTCAAGTTCAGTGCCGAACCCGAACGTTTTCACAAAGTTCGGCCGAACCCACCGAACCCGAACATCCAGGTGTTCGCTCAACTCTACTGAGTTTATGTCGAAGCCGGTGTACTTTGTTTGGTGGTGAGAGGTTGCTGGCAACAATTTTCTTCCGGCTGCTTAAGGAGACAGTAGTACCTGTTTTAGGCTAAATAAATATAAGTTCCCTGTGCTACTTATACTCAACTTCCATACACCAGAAATAATATTAAAAGTAAAAAATATAATCAAAAAATACCAAAATAAAAAGAAAGCAACTACCACCTAAAACGTGTTATCACTACACTGTCAACATTCAATATAATATATCCAATAGTGAAGCAGTTCCTATATACCTTAATAATGATGATATTATAAAACTTACTGTGATATCACATACATCACTCAATTATATATATCCGATAAACTTAATATATGTAGCACCCTGGTCCTAAACAGGGCTGCTCACAAATTTAGTTCTGCTAGGTGGTAACTAGCCTGGCTAATTGTTAGGGTCATCCACTGACTCTTGCTCCAAACCTGAATTTGGTGTGCCTCTCTCTTTTGTCACTAGGTGGGATTGCCGCCTGTGGTATTAGAATGACAGGGGCATAGTGAATTTGGGTTAGGTGTGGATAGGTTGTCCCAACCAATTGGTAGAAGTCTATTTGGTCCCATGGCCTGGTGGGAGAGCCTATTTATTTGGGAGGAGTCAGGTGATCAGGGTTCTGTGCCACTTGGATGGCTGTCTGGGTGGATGTGTGTTGTATTGCTCCCAGTTGCTAGGCCAGAAGCCTGAGGCCTATCGGGGAGCACCTGGCTGCTAGGCGGTCTGAGGCCTATCCAGGATTGTGCGGAACAGCGCGGGGTTGGGGCTTCAAGTCGGAAGCTCAACCAAGTTGCAGAGGTTCAGCCGGAGAGGGTACCAAGTTGACGCCAGAGGCTAAGGAGAAGCAGTAGCCATAAGGGACGACCACTTCTGTTGCCAGAGGCAAGTGAGGACCAAAGCCAGAGGTAAAGGGGAAGCAGTTGCCACTCCTATAATCAGAGGCCAGAGTATTGGAAGTCTGAAGAAGTACCAGAGCAGCCTTTTTCACTAGCCGGGGACGGTGAAGAAATAGGAAAGCTTCAGCAGAGTGCCAAGCCAGGGACCAGGGGCGTAACCACAGGGGTTGCAATTGCAACCAGGCCCCATGCTCCAGGGGGCCAGTGTGCCTCCCTTGTACACCTTGATAGAAGGGATGGTGGGGGCGGCATTTAGAGGAACCAATCTCCCTCATTTTCCTATTAATGCAGGAGATTGGTTCCTCTATATGCTGCCCCCACCACCCCTCCTATCAGGTTTACTTGTCTTTTGCTGTTCCCAGGGTCCCTGTGTGCTTCCCTGGTCCCCCCCCCCCCTTCACAGAGCTGCTGTCTTCCCCCTCTCCTCTCTCCTGCCAGCTGCTGTAGAAGATGTGTCATGATGGAAAGATGGGGTCAGGTCTTTAAATTTGTCATTTATTGGCTCCTTCCTTTTCTGAATGGACAGAGCCGGTGATTGGTACCAATTGGTTCATTCATAACTGAAGCATAGTAAACAGTTTTTCTATAGTTCAGTTTCTGAATGATTGGCAGGCTCGGTACACAACTATTCCTGTATATTCATTCTGTACAGCTGAGGCTACACAGATGGAGATTGAGGGCTGAGGTTTGTTTAGACCCCTGATATCTCATCAAAGCCCCCCAACAGGGCTCCTAAAAAATGTAAAAAATAATAAAAATAAAATTGTAAAAGAAATAAAATGAAATGGTAAAAAAATAATAAAATTAAAAACTATGGACACCAGTAAGGGAACTATCAGGATTGCAAAGGTTGCAATTGACCAGGCCCTGGCATTTCACCATCATGGGGAAGCCCGAAGATGGCAGAAAGGGGGCCTGCTGCAGAACTTGTGAAAGGGTCCCGCTGCGGGACTGTAATAAAGAGACCCGCGAAGGGAGTAAAGGGCCCCAGGATCAGTGGGAAGAGGGAGGGCCCTGGGCAGGGGTCAGGGAGGCCCTTCATAATTTCTTGCACCAGGGCACTGAAGGTTCTAGTTACGCCTCTGCCAGGGACTCAGCTGGTTAGCGTGGGTGAAGCTTGAGGAGCATACATGTTAGCTGTGGAAGAGCTCAGGGGATCCAGCGGAGGCTGGGATCTCAGAAGTCTAAAGAGATACGGGCTGCTCAGTGAGTGAAGGTCTACAGTAAGAGACTACGAGATGTGAGAGAAGATCTACCACGGGATACTGTGAGTTACGTGTGCAGATCTATGTAGACTTGTTGAAAGTTTGGTTGCTATAGGAGTCAGCAGTTCTACAAAGTACAGTTTGCTGTATCCAGCTTAAAGGCCATCTGCCTGTATAGCTGTCTGCCTATTACTATTTTTGTCTGTGTTGTCTTCCAATTGCTTTTGCATCTGCCTAAGGGTGCCCTGGCCTTAACCCTCTCTCCCCACAGTTCTTGTTAAGAGACAATAAATCTCTTTTTGCATTCAAAAAGTGACTGGCGCCCATGTTTCCAACTTGCATTACACCCACCATGCTTAGTAACCTGCACCTTGAGGGGGAATGTCAGCTGCCCCTGACTTTGGAGGTCACCATCAGGCCTCTGGAGGGCGGGGGCATCGCTACATATATATAAATCAAAACACAACGTGTGGTCCATGAATAAATATGAAGTCCCATACACCTTTCAATCTTGATAAATGAATGATTTCCTAAACAAAAAATATAAATATGATATGCACTACAACATAGTGTCCCATACAAAATCCAATCTGTGCACAATCAGTGAATGATTTGTAAACTCTTTCCATAGATGATACGTGTTTCCTTTTACTTCACTCAACACCCAGAGTGCCCTTCACCACACCTTTTGAGTGTCCTCTCACCTGATGATGCGGACCCCACTGGTATATTAAGGGGAATTTTGCTTTCTTTATAAATGTCAGCTCCAAATTTTCTCCAAAGGCTAAGGCTCAGCAAGGCTCCCAGAGGTAGATACATCACAAAGGTAAGCAAAGAGAACCCAATAGTGCAGATTGCTTAAAAATGTATTAACCTCTTCACATATAAGTTGTACTTACATTTTAAAAAAACATCCGCAGGCATGTCATAAGACTCAAGTCGATACAATTCCTAAATAGTGGCAGGTAGAACCCACCCAGCGTGATGACGTCACCACTCTCACCTAAAATGACCGGTTTTAGGATACAGTTTGGGCACTTACATCTCGGTCACACTGACCGCAACATTGAAATTGTGCTACTTTGCTTCAAGTAGCATGATTTCAAAGTATCATTTCAGTGCAACTTTAGGTGCGATTTGGAAGACATCTGTGTGACTTCATACACAGATGTCTATGCAAGTCGCACCTGAACTTGAAAAAAGTAGTGCAGGAACTACTTTCAAAATCAGTGCAACTTCGATTTGACCACTTCCAATGCGAACAATAGAGTGTAACTTGTCATGCGATTATAAACTGTCAAATCACATGACAAGTCGCACTGGTGTGACCGGGGGCTTAAGCTCAGTTTTGTGGAACTCAAGTTTGAGCTCTCTAGTGCCAGAGCTTTGGGCCCCAACAAACACCAGAACACTGATCCATGGTGGGGGGGGGAAGACAGAGATTAACAAACCTTTCATTTTTGGAACAACTCTTTAGTTAGGACCCCCTATTTTAGGGCTTAGGGGTAGAGACAATGGTCTGCCAGTTATTTATTAAGTTACACATTATTTGTTTTGGGTATTGTGTATTTACCCATTGTTATTTCCATTTTTCTTAATTTACTGTGTGTTGCACTAATTAATATCCCACTTCAGCCCTGGTGAGTCAGAGAGTGTGGTGCTGCCCAGAGTTGTTGGCACGGAATACAGTGGACCAGCTGCTTCTCCAGTGGCAAGCGCTACAGTTATAAATCTATGTGCAAACTCCAGATCAGACAATATTACATGTAGTAAATTCCAGAGTTAGACAGGTTTTACCAGCATTGCACCAAGAGTAGTATGCCTGCCCAAGTGACATCATCTGGAGTGCATACCAATTAAAACTCTGATGTGTTTTAATGGAAAGTACCGTCTTTTTAAGAAACACATGTATGTTAGGTTCTGTACAGTAGGGTTGCTCCACCATGTAATGACCAACAGTGCCTCTGTAAACTGCTCTGCAAACGTATTATTTATTTATGTTGTGCACGTAGGTTTGTCTTGGTAGGATCCACCATGTGGACTTTTCTATAAGGATGTCATTTCTTTATAGTATCTGAAAAGCTGGCAACAGCTTTTTACTCCACTGCTCCTTGCAAAACCAATGACATAATGGATTGCTGGGTCTGCAGAATGGACCAGTGATCCAAACTTGTCATCAAATGTAACTAATCAAAGTAAATGAATGTGCATGGGGGTGTGGCCAGCAGCAGCATGTGAAGAGGATGCTCATCACAGAGCTCACGCACTGAATCCTCCAGTGATCCTTTCCCAGCACTCTGAGCTGCTCCAGACTGACCCACAGTACCAGCTACAGGTCTGGTCTCTTCTCTGCAACACCCGAGGCAAATGATGACCCACAAGGGGGACAAAGAAGCCGTGATCATGGCGGCCATGGAAATCCAAGATGACGCCGATCCACCTCAGCCTCAGCATGCTCCACGCTCTGCAGACAAGCCGAAAGAAGCTGGGGGTAAGTCGCTTAAATCTACTAAACGTAAGGGGAAGGAGCAGCCTGGAAACATTCTGTTTTACACCCTGAAACTGTCCAGCGCAAGCTGCTCCCAGCTCTCTGATTCCCTGGCCCTCCTGCACACACCAGAACCCCCTAATCAGGAGATCCATGAGACCTTTGAAGACACCATGCCCCTGGCTACATCCCCATCCCTACACAGAACATTTTTGATATACCCATGAGATGAGAATGCACAACCGACGCTGAGTGATTTACTGAATGCAGTGCATAAGCGCACTGCTACAGTGGTTGATCTTAAAGAACAGTTTGGCAGCCTTAAAGAAACAGTATCACTCTTCCACCATGACCTCCAAAAATGACCCCCCTAATGCGTGATTCTAGAATGGCCGCCCAACAGGTCATACAGGCAAACAACAAAACTGACGACATTGAAAATCGCCTGAGGCGAAACAATGTTAGGATAATAGGCCTCCCAGAAAGGATCGACCCCACGGAATTCATGAAGCAGTGGCTGCAGGAACTATTTGGTAGGGAGACATTTACCGCTTTATTCACTGTGGAACGAGCATATAACACCCCTCCCCGCCCCCATCCCCCGGGTAACCCACCATGCTCCATGCTAGCCAGGCTTCTAAACTATAAAGACCATGAAATCATTATACGTCTGGCCCGTGAGAAGGGCCCCATTCAATATCATGGTACCAAAACATCCTTTTTCCCAGACTTTTCAGCTGAGGTCAAGCGTAAACAGTCTAAATATGGGGATGTCAAAAAAAGGATGCAAGCTTTACAATTGAAATACGCTATGCTCTATCTGACCGGATTGCAGGTCACAGATGGGGCCAGGCCCACTTCTTTGAATCAGCCCCAGACGCAGCAGCATGGCTCGATCAGCATGAACAGGGACTTCGACACAGATGCCCAGTTGCTGGAGGAGACTGACGGACATGGTGTTCTATCCTTTGGCCGTTATGAAGCAGCTAAGCTGATCCCATACTACTGTTCACTTGTTTGAGGGACTATAATCCTTCTCTCCAACAAATGCGAATCAAGCTACCACTCATCCCCTTTCTATACTGGCACTCTGTGCTGGAATCACATCTCACAAAAGCCACAGTGTATACTGTGTGATATGTTCTTGGCCACAGTTGAAGTGGCAACAGTTTCTGTGCCCTGTTGACAAAAAGTTACTCTCCTAGGAATGTACAGGTCACAGAGGAGTAGGCCTCTTGTTTTTCTCATCTGGACAGTGGCTCTTCAACCCCTTGTGGAGTCTAATCCTTCAGACCCCTGCTGTGCACTGTTGCACATACAATTGTGCTCATAAGTTTACATACCCTAGCAGAATTTATGATTTCTTGGCCATTTTTCAGAGAATATGAATGATAACACAAAAACATTTCTTTCACTCATGGTTAGTGTTTGGCTGAAGCCATTTATTATCAATCAACTGTGTTTACTATTTTTAAATCATAATGACAACAGAAACTACCCAAATGACCCTGATCAAAAGTTTATATACCCCAGTTCTTAATTCGTGGTTGAGGCTTTATCATTTCAGATGGTAAAGCTGCCCATTAAACTTGGCAAAAAGTCTCCAATTCCTGGAAATTCTTGGGCTGTCTTGCATGAACTGCACGTTTGAGATCTCCCCAGAGTGGCTCAATGATATTGAGGTCAGGAGACTGAGATGGCCACTCCAGAACCTTCACTTTTTCTGCTGTAGCCAATGAAACCCCTTGGGGGGTCTCGGACCACTCTCCCCGGGCCATTTGGATAACTACTAGACCTTCTGGCTCAAGTTTTTCCCTTCCCAGGACAGTAGAGCGCAACAAATTGCCCATTTGTTTTAGTAATCATGCACAGTGTGATGATATCCTCTTGAGCTGGGCAACCTTTAAAGCGTTCCTTAGGGGTACCTTTAGTGCTGAAATCAGGGAGTTTAAACGTAACTCCTCCGCTCTTCTTGAACAGCTGGAGGGCCAGATACAACAGCTTGAGTTGGACTATGTGATGAACTCCTACAATTCTGCGAGGGAGGCATGGATTCCTTGGACCGCCTGAAATCCTCTGCAGCAGAATGAAAATGTTTCTTTACAAAAATGTCATTTTATGAGGAGGGGAAAAAACGGGCCCCCTATTGGCAAAATTAGCTCAGTCTCAGTCTCCTTTTATGCAGACCTTTATAGGTCCAGGGGGGATTACTCTCCGGCTGACTATCTGGCCGAGATCCCCACACCTACCTTGCCGTCCTCTGCCCAACGGGAACTTGATGCCCCTCTTACTCTGGAGGGGCTGCAGGAGGAGGCCTGTTCCCTCCCTACGTGCAAGGCCCCTGGGGACGATGGCATTCCCATGGAGGTGTTTACCACCTACGGGGAGACGATCCTGCCCAGGCTGCTGGAAGTTTTTAACCAATCAGATAACCACTTTGATACAGGACATTTAAATCCCCTTCCTTCCCAGACCAATTTTCAGCTTTCAGCGCTCTCACACTTTAAATGACAATTACTCAGTCATGCTACACTGTACCCAAACAAAATTTTTATCATTTTTTTTCTCGCAAATAGAGCTTTATTTTGGTGGTATATAATCACTGCTGGGTTTTTTATTTTTTTTCAATATAAGCGAAAAAGTAGTGAAAATTTTGAAAAAAAAAACACTTTTTTTTTAGTTTGTATTGAAAAATTTTGCAAAAAAGGAATTTTTCTTCATAAATTTGGGCCATAATTTATACTGCTACATGTCTTTGGTAAAAATAACCCAAATTAGTGGATATTATTTATTCTCTGTGAAAGGTATAGAGTCTACAAGCTATGGTGCAAATCATTGAAAATTGATCACACCTGATGTACTGAACAGGGCTGTAGATAAAGGGGAGTTTGGGGTGTTCAAACCCCCCAGAGCATCCTGCCAACAATAAAAAGTGTCTCTGCCCTGTCATCTCTCATGGCGCCAGCACCGCAACAACAAACAGCGGAGCACAGCAGTCAGTATTGCGGGTGAAGTGGATGCAGCAGGTCGGGTGTAAGGCACACCGTCACAGGCACTTACGTCATGCTGTTATGACCAGGCTGTGCTGGGTTCCGGGCGGACAGATCATAGACACAGTGGAGCGGGCGGCTCTACACTCCGTACTTCCCGCCTTGGACTTCAGAGGAAAATGGAGCAGAGAACATGCAAGGAGGCAGTACTTTCCTTTTCGGCTAGCTTGCTGCCTGAGAGACGGTCATCACAGACCACTTACCATCACTGCTGTGCTGCCATTGAGGTAAATGAGTCTGTGGCAACTGGCAAAATTATTCACTAATCACCCAAGTCCTAGGTTAGGCCTCCAGGTCCCAAATGGACCGAAAACAAAACAAAAAAACAGTACAGTGGGTCGTATGTGGACGCCACACCTGGGCAAGCCCAGGGATCCGTGGTAAAAACCACGGATTGAATAGGGTGGCATGTGGATGGTGAGAAGAGGATGGTCGCTTACCGCTAGCCCTTCTCAAGAGTTCCATACTGTAACTTATCTCCATGGTTATAGCATTGGTTGTGAGCCATATGGGGAATCAAGGTATCCTTTGCAGGAAGTCAACAGTTGTGGACAAACAATAATCAGGGGGTCTCCTCACCTACAGCCGGCCGGTGTGTGGGGTCGATTTTCAGGTGTCGGTGTATTTCTGGGATCTTGGGGTGCGTTAGGGTGTGGACGCCTGTCCTTTTGCCCTTGCTCTTACTGGTGTCCACAGCTTGCTTGGAGTGGTTGTTGGCCTCGGATTCGGTATAGGTGCCATCAGGGCTTCTTCAGGTAATGGGGATAAACCCAGTCTGGACAGAAAGGCTTCCCCTTCAGCTAGATCGCGGAGGTGGTACTGTACACCATCTTTGGTCACTGTCAATTTAAAGGGGAAACCCCAGTGTTATATGACCCGAAGTTGCTGCAAGTGGAGTGTGATGGGACGGAGAGAGCGTCGCCTTGCCAGCGTAATTGGGGAGAGGTGACTGTAGATTTGCAATTTCTCCCCTTGCGGGTTGTTGTGAGTAGAGTTCATAAGAGTCTCCTTGCTCTCATAGTAGTGGTCATAGTAGTGGAGTTTCACCACTATATCTAGGGGCCTGGCTCCCGCAGATGGTTTGGGGGTCAAGGACCTGTGGGCCCGATCCATGCGCCAATTGATGTCTGGTATAGTGGGGGCCAGTGTAACAAATAGTCCGAGCAGGTATTCCCTTATTTGTGTATCCCCCACTGTCTCTGGGACTCCCCTGATACTGAGGTTCTGTCTTCTTTCTCTATTCTCTAAATCCTCCTGTTGTGCTTGGAGGGAGTTTACCTGTGGTTTCAAGGCATGGTTGTCCTCCCCTAGGACTTGAACATACTGTATCGGTTCATCCACCTTGTTCTCGATATGGTCTGTCCTCTCTTCCACCCGTGCTATCTCACCCCTTAGTTCCTGGGCTAGTTTCCCAACTTCACTTGTGATAGTGTGGGTTATATTTCGAAAGAGGGTATGCAGTTTAGCATCCAGGATATCTGAAGTCAAATGTGCTGTAGTAGTGTCTATGATGGTGCCGGGGTGATTTACCTCCTCCATCTGATCATCTGCGCTGGTCATGCTGGGTGCCTGGGGTGCGGAACTACTCGAGGCCCGGGGATCTGGATCGTGTAAGGTATTTCTCCATGCGGGTAGACTGCAGCACGATGAGGGGTCTGTAGCACTCTTTTTGTTGCCCGATTTCGCCCATACGGTTCTTCAGGTGATGTTGAGACACTTGGCCGCGCTCCCCGGCTGCTAGGGGGCTTTGTTTGCTTTTGGGTAGCGGTTAAGCGGAGCAAGTCTAGTGTGCGTCCACCATCTTCAGCCTCCGCACATGCGCCCCCACTCTCCATTCTTAGACAAGCACCTGGCTACATGTATATGTGTTTGTGGTTTTTATTCTCTAATAATTCCCATAGCTCTGTGTGTTCTGCTTCCTAGGGAACATGTTTAAAAGTTTTTTGAGGTTGTCGACACTCTCAGCTAGTACCACTTCCTAGGAGAGGGCGTTCCACAATTATACTGCTCTAACAGTTAAGAACTCTTTCCACAATCTATGATTAAACTTCCTTTCTTCTAACCTCAAATCATGGCCACCTGTCCTCTTCAAGGATCTTAGAGTAAACAGTTTATCCATTTACTGAATTCATCTTTGATACAGTATCTCACAAAAGTGAGTACACCCCTCACATTTTTGTAAATATTTTATTATATATTTTAACATGACAACACCGAAGAATTGACACTTTGCTACAATGTAAAGTAGTGAGCTTGTATAACAGTGTACATTTGCTGTCCCCTCAAAATAACTCAACACTCGGCCATTAATGTCTAAACCGCTGGCAACAAAAGTGAGTACACCCCTAAGTGAAAATGTCCAAATTGGGCCCAATTAGTAATTTTCCTTCCAAGGTGTAATTTGACTCGTTAGTGTTACAAGGTCTCAGGTGTGAATGGGGAACAAGTGTGTTAAATTTGGTGTTATCACTCTCACTCTCTCATACTGGTCACTGGAAGTTCAACATGGCACCTCATGGCAAAGACCTCTCTGAGGATCTGAAAAAAAGAATTGTAGCTCTACATAAAGATGGACTAGGCTATAAGAAGATTGCTGAGACCCTGAAACTGAGCTGCAGCACAGTGGCCACAGCTATACAGCAGTTTAATAGGACAGGTTCCACTCAGAACAGACCTCGTCATGGACGACCAAAGGAGTTGAGTGCACATGCTCAGCATTATATCCAGAGGTCGTCTTTTGGAAATAGACATATGAGTGCTGCCAGCATTGCTGCAGAGGTTGAAGGGGTGAGGGATCAGCCTGTCAGTGCTCAGAGCATGCGCCGCACACTGCATCAAATTGGTCTGCATGGCTGTCATCCCAGAAGGAAGCCTCTTCTAAAGATGATGCACAAGAAGGCCCACAAACAGTTTGATGAAGACAAGCAGACTAAGGACATAGATTACTGAACCATGTCCTGTGCTCTGATGAGACCAAGATAAACTTATTTGGTTATGATGGTGTCAAGCGTGTGTGGCAGCAACCAGGTGAGGAGTAAAAAGACAAGTGTGTCTTGCCTACAGTCAAGCATGGTGGAGGGAGTGTTATGGTCTGCGAATGCATGAGTGCTGCCGGCACTGGGGAGCTACAGTTCATTGAGGGAACCATGAATTCCAACATGTACTGTGACATACTGAAGCAGAGCATGATTCCCTCCCTTCGGAGACTGGGCATGGCAGTATTCCAACATGATAATGACCTCAAGCACACCTCTAAGATGACCACTGCCTTGCTAAAGAAGCTGAGGGTAAAGGTGGTGGATTGGCCAAGCATGTCTGCAGATCTAAACCATCTGTGGGGCATCCCCTAATAGAAGGTGGAGGAGTGCACGGTCTCTAACATCCATCAGCTCCGTGATGTCATCATGGAGGAGTGGAGGAGGACTCCATGCCCAAGAGGGTTAAGGCAGTGCTGGAAAGAAAAAGGCCACACAAAATATTGACACTTTTGGCCCAATTTGAACATTTTCACTTAGGGGTGTACTCACTTTTGTTGCCAGCGGTTTTAGACATTGACCACTTCAATACCAGGCACTTCCCGCCCAGACCAATATTGTAGCTTTCAGCGCTGTTGCATTTTGAATGACAATTGCGCGGTCGTACGAAGCTGTACCCAAACAATTTTTTTATCATTTTGTTCCCACTAATAGAGCTTTCTTTTGGTGGTATTTGATCACCTCTGCGGTTTTTATTTTTTGCACTACAAATAAAAAAAGACTGAAAATTTTGAAAAAAAAAGTTTTTTCTTGTTTCTGTCCCAAAATGTTGCAAATAAGTATGTTTTCTCCTTCACTGATGGGCACAGATGGGGCTACACTGATGGGCACTGATGAGGCTGTACTGATTGGCACTGATGAGTTGGCACT
>BLSH010530465.1:146363-156636 GCA_018402905.1 Glandirana rugosa
TACGTTCTGTCGGGTTCTTAAAGGTCCTTAACCTCTGAAAAACGGTTCTAATTACCCGTCGAAATGGTAGACTTTACTATTTCGGAGTTGGTGCCATAATTCTTGACCCCATATATTTGAAAACTAGTCCCAGTAAACCCATCAAAGACAACAGTAATACTAAATTTTTATCATTTGTGTCAACTAACTATTATTTACCGAAGTCGGTTTGTGATTGGTACTCACTTTCTAAAAAAAAAAACACAATAGTAAGTATAAGAGACTTTTTACCGGTTCTTTAGTATTTAAGACGATTCTAATCCTTCAGACCCCTGCTGTGCACTGTTGCACATACAATTGTGCTCATAAGTTTACATACCCTAGCAGAATTTATGATTTCTTGGCCATTTTTCAGAGAATATGAATGATAACACAAAAAAAAAAATCTTTCACTCATGGTTAGTGTTTGGCTGAAGCCATTTATTATCAATCAACTGTGTTTACTATTTTTAAATCATAATGACAACAGAAACTACCCAAATGACCCTGATCAAAAGTTTATATACCCCAGTTCTTAATACCGTGGTTGAGGCTTTATCATTTCAGATGGTAAAGCTGCCCATTAATCTTGGCAAAAAGTCTCCAATTCCTGGAAATTCTTGGGCTGTCTTGCATGAACTGCACGTTTGAGATCTCCCCAGAGTTGCTCAATGATATTGAGGTCAGGAGACTGAGATGGCCACTCCAGAACCTTCACTTTTTCTGCTGTAGCCAATGAAACCCCTTGGGGGGTCTCGGACCACTCTCCCCGGGCCATTTGGATAACTACTAGACCTTCTGGCTCAAGTTTTTCCCTTCCCAGGACAGCTGTAATCGGGGAGTTTAAACGTAACTCCTCCGCTCTTCTTGAACAGCTGGAGGGCCAGGTATGACAGCTTGAGTTGGACTATGTGATGAACTCCTACAATTCTGCGAGGGAGGCATGGATTCCTTGGGCCGCCTGAAATCCTCTGCAGCAGAATGAAAATGTTTCTTTACAAAAATGTCATTTTATGAGGAGGGGGAAAAAACGGGCCCCCTATTGGCAAAATTAGCTCAGTCTCAGTCTCCTTTTATGCAGACCTTTATAGGTCCAGGGGGGATTACTCTCCGGTTGACTATCTGGCCGAGATCCCCACACCTACCTTGCCGTCCTCTGCCCAACGGGAACTTGATGCCCCTCTTACTCTGGAGGGGCTGCAGGAGGCGGCCTGTTCCTTCCCTACCTGCAAGGCCCCTGGGGACGATGGCATTCCCATGGAGGTGTTTACCACCTACGGGGAGACGATCCTGCCCAGGCTGCTGGAAGTTTTTAACCAATCAGATAACCACTTCGATACAGGACATTTAAACCCCCTTCCTTCCCAGACCAATTTTCAGCTTTCAGCGCTCTCACACTTTAAATGACAATTACTCAGTCATGCTACACTGTACCCAAACAAAATTTTTATCATTTTTTTCTCGCAAATAGAGCTTTCTTTTGGTGGTATATAATCACTGCTGGGTTTTTTATTTTTTTTCAATATAAGCGAAAAAGTAGTGAAAATTTAAAGAAAAAAAAAACACTTTTTTTAGTTTGTATTGAAAAATTTTGCAAAAAAGGAATTTTTCTTCATAAATTTGGGCCATAATTTATACTGCTACATATCTTTGGTAAAAATAACCCAAATTAGTGGATATTATTTATTCTCTGTGAAAGTTATAGAGTCTACAAGCTATGGTGCAAATCATTGAAAATTGATCACACATGATGTACTGAACAGGGCTGTAGATAAAGGGGAGTTTGGGGTGTTCAAACCCCCCAGAGCATCCTGCCAAAAATAAAAAGTGTCTCTGCCCTGTCATCTCTCATGGCGCCAGCACCGCAACAACAAACAGCGGAGCACAGCAGTCAGTATTGCGGGTGAAGTGGATGCAGCAGGTCGGGTGTAAGGCACACCGTCACTGGCACTTACGTCATGCTGTTATGACCAGGCTGTGCTGGGTTCCGGGCGGACAGATTGTAGACACAGTGGAGCGGGCGGCTCTACACTCCGTACTTCCCGCCTTGGACTTCAGAGGACAATGGAGCAGAGAACATGCAAGGAGGCAGTACTTTCCTTTTCGGCTAGCTTGCTGCCTGAGAGACGGTCATCACAGACCACTTACCATCACTGCTGTGCTGCCATTGAGGTAAATGAGTCTGTGGCAACTTGCAAAATTATTCACTAATCACCCAAGTCCTAGGTTAGGCCTCCAGGTCCCAAATGGACCAAAAACAAAACAAAAAAACAGTACAGTGGGTCGTATGTGGATGCCGCACCTGGGCAAGCCCAGGGATCCGTGGTAAAAACCATGGATTGAATAGGGTGGCATGTGGATGGTGAGAAGAGGACGGTCGCTTACCGCTAGCCCTTCTCAAGAGTTCCATACTGTAACTTATCTCTATGGTTATAGCATTGGTTGTGAGCCATATGGGGAATCAAGGTATCCTTTGCAGGAAGTCAACAGTTGTGGACAAACTATAATCAGGGGGTCTCCTCACCTACAGCCGGCCGGTGTGTGGGGTCGATTTTCAGGTGTCGGTATATTTCTGGGATTTTGGGGTGCGTTAGGGTGTGGACGCCTGTCCTTTCGCCCTTGCTCTTACTGGTGTCCATAGCTTGCTTGGAGTGGTTGTTGGCCTCGGATTCAGTATAGGTGCCATCAGGGCTTCTTCAGGTAACAGGGATAAACCCAGTCTGGACAGAAAGGCTTCCCCTTCAGCTAGATCGCGGAGGTGGTACTGTACACCATCTTTGGTCACTGTCAATTTAAAGGGGAAACTCCAGCGTTATATGACCCGAAGTTGCTGCAAGTGGAGTGTGATGGGACGGAGAGAGCGTCGCCTTGCCAGCGTAATTGGGGAGAGGTCACTGTAGATTTGCAATTTCTCCCCTTGCGGGTTGTTGCGAGTAGAGTTCATAAGAGTCTCCTTGTTCTCATAGTAGTGGTCATAGTAGTGGCGTTTCACCACTATATCTAGGGGTCTGGCTCCCGCAGGTGGTTTGGGGGTCAAGGACCTGTGGGCCCGATCCATGTGCCAATTGATGTCTGGTATAGTGGGGGCCAGTGTAACAAATAGTCCCAGCAGGTATTCCCTTAACTGTGTATCCCCCACTGTCTCTGGGACTCCCCTGATACGGAGGTTCTGTCTTCTTTCTCTATTCTCTAAATCCTCCTGTTGTGCTTGGAGGGAGTTTACCTGTTTCAAGGCATGGTTGTCCTCCTCTAGGACTTGAACATACTGTATCAGTTCATCCACCTTGTTCTCGACATGGTCTGTCCTCTCTTCCACCCGTGCTATCTCACCCCTTAGTTCCTGGGCTAGTTTCCCAACTTCACTTGTGATAGTGTGGGTTATATTTTGAAAGAGGGTATGCAGTTTAGCATCCAGGATATCTGCAGTCAAATGTGCTGTAGTAGTGTCTATGATGGTGCCGGGGTGATTTACCTCCTCCATCTGATCATCCGCGCTGGTCATGCTGGGTGCCTGGGGTGCGGAACTACTCGAGGCCCGGGGATCTGGATCGTGTAAGGTATTTCTTCATGCGGGTAGACTGCAGCTTGATGAGGGGTCTGTAGCACTCTTTTTGTTGCCCGATTTCGCCCATACGGTTCTTCAGGTGATGTTGAGACACTTGGCCGCGCTCCCTGGCTGCTAGGGGGCTTTGTTTGCTTTTGGGTAGCGGTTAAGCGGAGCAAGTCTAGTGTGCGCCCCCACTCTCCATTCTTAGACAAGCACCTGGCTACATGTATATGTGTTTGTGATTTTTATTCTCTAATAATTCCCATAGCTCTGTGTGTTCTGCTTCCTAGGGAACATGTTTAAAAGTTTTTTGAGGTTGTCGACACTCTCAGCTAGTACCACTTCCTAGGAGAGGGCATTCCACAATTATACTGCTCTAACAGTTAAGAACTCTTTCCACAATCTATGATTAAACTTCCTTTCTTCTAACCTCAAATCATGGCCACCTGTCCTCTTCAAGGACCTTAGAGTAAACAGTTTATCACGGTTACTGAATTCACCTTTGATACAGTATCTCACAAAAGTGAGTACACCCCTCACATTTTTGTAAATATTTTATTATATCTTTTAACATGACAACACTGAAGAATTGACACTTTGCTACAATGTAAAGTAGTGAGCTTGTATAAAAGTGTACATTTGCTGTCCCCTCAAAATAACTCAACACTCATCCATTAATGTCTAAACCGCTGGCAACAAAAGTGAGTACACCCCTAAGTGAAAATGTCCAAATTGGGCCCAATAAGTAATTTTCCCTCCAAGGTGTAATTTGACTCGTTAGTGTTACAAGGTCTCAGGTGTGAATGGGGAACAAGTGTGTTAAATTTGGTGTTATCCCTCTCACTCTCTCATACTGGTCACTGGAAGTTCAACATGGCACCTCATGGCAAAGACCTCCCTGAGGATCTGAAAAAAAGAATTGTAGCTCTACATAAAGATGGACTAGGCTATAAGAAGATTGCCGAGACCCTGAAACTGAGCTGCAGCACAGTGGCCACAGCTATACAGCAGTTTAATAGGACAGGTTCCACTCAGAACAGACCTCGTCGTGGACGACCAAAGGAGTTGAGTGCACATGCTCAGCGTTATATCCAGAGGTCGTCTTTTGGAAATAGACATATGAGTGCTGCCAGCATTGCTGCAGAGGTTGAAGGGGTGAGGGATCAGCCTGTCAGTGCTCAGACCATACTCCGCACACTGCATCAAATTGGTCTGCATAGCTGTCATCCCAGAAGGAAGCCTCTTCTAAAGATGATGCACAAGAAGACCCACAAACAGTTTGATGAAGACAAGCAGACTAAGGACATAGATTACTGAACCATGTCCTGTGCTCTGATGAGACCAAGATAAACTTATTTGGTTCTGATGGTGTCAAGCGTGTGTGGCAGCAACCAGGTGAGGAGTACAAAGACAAGTGTGTCTTGCCTACAGTCAAGCATGGTGGAGTGTCATGGTCTGCGACTGCATGAGTGCTGCCGGCACTGGGGAGCTACAGTTCATTGAGGGAACCATGAATGCCAACATGTACTTTGACATACTGAAGCAGAGCATGATTCCCTCCCTTCGGAGACTGGGCATGGCAGTATTCCAACATGATAATGACCTCAAGCACACCTCTAAGATGACCACTGCCTTGCTAAAGAAGCTGATGGTAAACGTGGTGGATTGGCCAAGCATGTCTGCAGACCTAAACCATCTGTGGGGCATCCCCTAATAGAAGGTGGAGGAGTGCACGGTCTCTAACATCCATCAGCTCCGTGATGTCATCATGGAGGAGTGGAGGAGGACTCCATGCCCAAGAGGGTTAAGGCAGTGCTGGAAAGAAAAAGGTCACACAAAATATTGACACTTTTGGCCCAATTTGAACATTTTCACTTAGGGGTGTACTCACTTTTGTTGCCAGCGGTTTTTGACATTGACCACTTCAATACCAGGCACTTCCCGCCCAGACCAATATTGTAGCTTTCAGCGCTGTTGCATTTTGAATGACAATTGCGCGGTCGTACGAAGCTGTACCCAAACAATTTTTTTATGATTTTGTTCCCACAAATAGAGCTTTCTTTTGGTGGTATTTGATCACCTCTGCGGTTTTTATTTTTTGCGCTACAAATAAAAAAAGACTGAAAATTTTGAAAAAAAAAGTTTTTTCTTGTTTCTGTCCAAAAATTTTGTAAATAAGTATGTTTTCTCCTTCACTGATGGGCACAGATGGGGCTACACTGATGGGCACTGATGAGGCTGTACTGATTGGCACTGATGAGGTGGCACTGATAAGGTGGCACTGATGATGAGGCACATATATGCAGCACTGATGGGCACTAATATGTGGCACCGATAAGAAGCACTGATGGGCACTGATAGGTGGCACTGATATGCGACACTGATGGGCACTCATAGGCGGCACTGATGGGCACTGATAGGTGGCACTGATAGGTGGCACTAATGGACACTGATAGGTGGCACTGATGGGCACTGATAGGAGACACTGGTAGGTGGCACTGGTGGGCACTGATAGGTGGCGCTGATATAGAGCACTATTAGGGAGGCACTGGGAGGCATCACATTTGGGCACAGTGCCATCCCTATAGTGCACTGAATGCCCCTTACCTTGTGGTCTAGGGTGGGCTCCCTGGTGGTCCCTGGGTGGCCTCCAGATCGTCTCGCTGGTGGTCCCTGGGCGGCCTCCTGATGGTCTTCCTGTGTGGGCTCCCTGGTGGTCCTGGGTGGCGATCCTAGGGGGGCTGCACTGTTAAACATTCAGTGCAGACCCCCCTGTCAGGAGAGCTGCCGATCGGCTCTCCTCTACTCACGTCTGTAGAGGCGAGTAGAGGAAAAGCCGATAAATGTCTCTTCCTGTTTACACTGTGACCAGCCGTGATTGGTCATGGCTGATCATGTGGTAAAAAGCTTCCGATGGGCTGACACACCGCACCACCGATCGCCGCGGTGTGCGCCCCGGGTTATACTGAGGATGTCAATAGACACTCAATGAGGATAACAAAGCCACTGCCCAGTCAACATTTGTCAATAGGGCAGGAAGTGGTTAATGGCTGTGTTTTGAGTTATTTTGAGGGGACAGCAAATTTACACTGTAAGGCTCCATGCACACTGAAGCTGATAAACGACCGCTTATGATCGTTTGGGCATTTTTTTTTAACAGCCCAAAAATGCCCCTTTATGTTATCCTATGTGTCCATGCACACATGGACGTTTATTGTCGTTTAACAGCAGTGGCGTTTTTGGGCTGTCACCAGAACGCCCTGAATTGGCGTTCAAGAGTCATTCTTCTGAACACAAAAAACACTGGATGCCGATAAACGCTGCTAAACGGCCGTTTATCGTCATCCGGCGTTTTTGTAGTCAATGGAAGCTAATGAAGTAAAAAAAAAAATGCTCAAAAATGCAGACGCCGATAAACGCTGCTTACAAAACGCTGCTTAAAGAACGTTTTCTAAGCAGCGTCTGCCCAGAGAGCCCAGAGAACGCCCAGTGTGCATGGAGCCTTATGCAAGCTGTACACTCACTACTTTACATTGTGGCAAAGTGTAATTTCTTCAGTGTTGTCACATGAAAAGATATAATAAAATATTTACAAAAATGTGAGGGGTGTACTCACTTTTGTGAGATACTATATATCTGTACATTGTAATCGCATCCCCTCTTAGCTCTTAGGCAATTCTACTCCAGCATGAATAACTGTAATTTATATTATCATTCCTCATAGCTGAGGTCCTCCATCCTCCTTATTAATTTTGTTGCTCTTCACTAAGCTGTTTCTAATTCAGCAATGTTTTTCCTGAGGAGAGGGGACCAAAACTGAACAGATGATTCAAGATGGGGCCAAACCAGTGTTTTATAAAAGGGCAGAATTATTGATTTTTATCTTGAATGTCTGCTCTTTTTAATGCATGACAGTATTTTGCTAGCTTTGTTAGCTGCGGCTTGGCATTGAATGCTATTGCTAAATCTGTGATCTACAAGCACCCCCGAATCCCGTTTCATCACATCAAATCATGATTCTCCGTGGGGAGCCCCTTTTAATGTGTATTTTGCATTTGTATATTGTGTTCTATATTATGGTGTATCAGAGGTTTGTTCATGCAGACTGTTGTTGCATTAATACAAAAATGACTGATTGGTTAGCTGTAATTTTTTTCTAGTAACCTCTCATTTTCAGGGAGACTGTATAAAGTGGCCAGCAGGGGGAGCTCATGCAGCTCTGTGGAATAACAATGCGTTTTTCTCACAACTGTTTCAAGGCGATTCTGAACTGTTTCTGGTACAAGTTGAAAAAAAATAGTCCTGGCACAAGCCACGTTTACATTCTTCACCAAATATTCTAAGTGCAAATGGGCAATAATAACGATGAGAGAAGTGTTTACTCTGCCACTGATTTGTTCGAATGTTGGTAAATGATTTTAGTATAAATAATATTTTGGATATGTTTACTTTTGACATGTAAAGGAAGAAGTGATTTAGTGATCATAGAATCGCAGCATTACTCCTCAGCACAACTGACCGGATAAAGCAGATATGCTTTCAGGCACAACTGTTCCCAGCCACCTGCCCCACCTTCCCACAGGACCCCAGACAGCAGTAATACTAAGCTGGGAAGTAGCAGAGTGATCTTAGCCACTTGGTTCCCTGATCTTTTCATTGAGTCCCAGAGCATTGTTTTTTGTTAGATTCACAAAGTTTCTGTTCTGTACTTTATACCTTTTAGCATTTGTAGACTAACCATTGAATACATTGTTTTTGGGACAGATAGGGTCTTACTTTAGTAGTACATTTGGATACATATATTTTTATTTATTTGGTTTCTATTGGGAACAGATAGTATAAAGAATTAGTGAAAATGGAATTTTGCTGAAATTTATCCCAGTGCAAAATATAGACATTTGCTCACCAATACCTATTTAGCACTGAATATAATCAACAAAGTCTGCTGATTAAAATGATATCACATCAGTGCAATGTTTATGAAATGTAAAGCTTAGAAGTGATTTAACCACTTCAATACAGGACATTTATACACCTTCCTGCCCAGACCAATTTTCAGCGCTATCACATTATGAATTACAATTGCACAGTCATGCAACGTTGTACCCAAACAACATTTTGCCAAAAATTTTTTCCCACAAATAGAACTTTCTTTTGGTGGTATTTGATCACCTCTGGGGTTTTTCTTTTTTGTGCTACAAATAATAAAAAAAAAATTTTGAAAGCAAAAAAAGTTTTTCTTTGCTTCTGTTACAAAACGTAAATAAGTACGGTAAGTTTTCTCCTTCACTCACAGGCACTAATAAGGCAGTACTGATTGGCACTGATGAAGTGGCACTGATGATGAGACACTTATATGCAGCACTGATAGGCGGCACTAATAAGCAGCACCGATGGGCACTGATATACAGCACTGATGGGCAATAATAGGTGGCAATGATGGGCACTCATAGGCGGCACTGATGGGTATTGATGGGCACTCATAGGGGGCACTCATAGGTGGCACTGGAGGGCACATATAAGCAGCACTGGTGGGCACTGATAGATGGCACTGATAGGCAGCACTGATCAGAGTCGCTGGCAGGCATTGCTGATGGGCACAGAGTGCCATGCCTAATAGGCAATGATTGTCATCCCTGGTGGGCTCTAGTGGACTTAACTGGTGGCCATGGGTGGGCATCCCTGGTGGTCCTGGGTGGGCATCCTCAGGGGGGTTGCACTGATAATCAATCAGTGCAGACCCCCCTCTCCCCCCAGCAGGAGAGCAGCCAATCGGCTCTCCTCTACTCACATCTGTCGGCACGGGTAGAGGAAAAGCCGTTACACGTAGAGTTGAGCGAACACCTGGACGTTTGGGTTCTGCTGGTCCGTCCGAACTTCGGGACAAAGTACGGGTCCGGGTCCGGACGGAACCCGAACGATCGCACGGACAACGAACCCCATTGAAATCAATGGGGACCCAAACTTTTAGGCACAAAAATGGCTGTAGCAAAGTCCTGGAAAGCCCCAGAGGGCTGCAAAAGGAAGTAAAATGGGGGTAAGGGTAGGGCAAGTGCCCTACAAAAAAAATGGGGACAGGGAAATAACTTGAAATATTTAAAAAAAAATTAAAACAAAAAAAAGCAAAAATGGAGGTGAATGTGGATCATCTTCAAACTGTGTCTGAAAAGTATTAATTAACGGTAGAAACTATATAACTGTTCTAAAATCATCTTCAAACTAGGGCAAGTGCCCTACAAATAAATGGGGATAGGAAAAATAAATTAAAATCAAGTAAAAAAATGGGAAGGGGTGTGGATGTGGAGTAGGAGCCTAGAGGTTGACTAGGCCGTGACCGTGGTAGTGTAGGTGGAAGTGGCGGTGGTAGAGGAGTAGGAGGAGGTAGCCAACATGGTATTTTTTTTTTTGTATTGAGGCCTATTCAAAAAAAGAAGTATATGAATGGCTGTGTGAGTCCGGTCTAAATGTTTATTCTGCACAAGGTACAGACAAGTCTTGTGGGATCCATGCCTGATTCATTTTAATAAAGGTTAGCTTGTCCACATTGGATGTGGACAAACGGCTCCGCTTGTCTGTGATAACGCCCCCTGCCGTGCTAAACACACGTTCCGACAATACACTGGCTGCAGGGCAGGTCAGCACCTCCAAGGCATAAAGGGCAAGCTCAGGCCATGTGGCCAATTTGGAGACCCAGAAGTTGAATGGGGC
>BLSH010530465.1:176734-188263 GCA_018402905.1 Glandirana rugosa
CGTTTGTATGTTTTTTCCCGTTTGTATGTTTTATATAATGGTTTACAAAACAATTGGTGAACGGCTGGCGGCTAGCCTCTAACTGCCGCCGTTTCACCGAGACATTGCGTTTGGCGGCAGTATACTGCCGCCGGCGCTTGAGCGCGGCACTCGCGCGCGCGCGGGGGATCCGCGCCCGCGACGTTGTCGTAAACCGTCTTCCGGAAAGTTAGATGTAGCGGTCCGGTTACTAAAAACCGGACCGGGACATCTAGCGGGACGGTTACCGTAATAAGGGGACGGAGACATTTATGTTTACATTTACAGAGGCAGGGGAATAATGCCATTGGCAGGGCGATCTACAGGGCCAGGCCAAAAATCATTGGCCTGGCGATGTAGATTGAAAGGCCTTCTGCCAAATGCTGTTGCAGCGCCCGCGCCTAGGGGGCGCGCGCGCGCTCACGGCGCGAGTTCGCGGCCGCCGTCATATGACGGCGGTTTGCGTTACAGAGCCACTTTGCCGCCGTCAATCTCCGATCGGCGGTCGGCAAGTGGTTAACAAAACATTTGGTAATATATTTTGTATGTTTGCCCTTTTTTGTATGTTTGCTGACATTTTGGGCTTGATAAAACACTGTGCTAATATCGTGTGTCATAAAAAATTGAAACCATAGTTATTTTATTCTCCAGGGTCTCTGCTTTCTCAAAATGTATGATGTTTTGACTGTTTTAAGTAATCTTCAGGCCTTATAGATTTTAAAAACATGTGTGCAAAATAAACAAAGAGAAACCGGTTCTGGCATCCAAAGTGCATAAACAAGCTCTCATTCATCTCTGTATCTCTTATCTATTAGCACTGTGAAGAAATGATTTTTCAAAGTTCACAACACGGGCAGTGAGTTTTTCTATGGATACAGAATCTTGGCAAACTGCTGGTCCTCTAATGTACATGCAAAGCAGTTTTTATTTAAACTAAGCTAAGGGATGGCTTGTTCTAAAGGTTGTTTACTGCTTGTTGAGAATATGTAAATAGTTTAAGGTCCATAGTCTTGGATCGGGTAGATTTTCATCTAATGACCTGTCCATATGATTGTTTATTACTGTGGCAACAAAGTTACTTCACTTCAACCCTTGCATTATAAACAGTTGCCACGGCTTTTTTTACATAAAAATGTATTTCTTTTTTTTTGTATATATCCTTTTTTAGCATTCTAGTGCTGCTGATCTCCTTCAGCCTCTTTTGAATACTTCTTGTCTTTATGCGCTTGCTTCTGAGTTGGCTATACATCATTGATCAGGACCAGCTTTGTAATGGGGCAATGGTGGACCATACCCATGCAGCATATAAACACTCACCGGCCACTTTATTAGGTACACCTTGCTAGTACCAGGTTGGACCCCCTTTTGCCTTTAGAACTGCCTTGCTTGTGGCATATATTCAACAAGGTGTTGGAAACATTCCTCAGAGATTTCGGTCCATATTGACATGATAGCATCACGCAGTTGTTGCAGATTTGTAGGCTTCCCATTCATGATGCAAATCTCCCATTCCAGCACATCCCATAGGGCTCTATTGGATTGAGATCTGATGACTGTGGAGACCATTGGAGTGCAGTGACCTCATTGTCCAGTGATAAGATGATTGGAGCTTTGTGATATGGTGCATTATCCTGCTGGAAGGAGCCACCAGAAAATGGGTGCACTGTAGTCATAAAGGGATGGACATGGTCAGCAACAATACTCAAAACAAAACAAATACGGTAGGCCGTGGCATTTAAAAGTGCTAAGAGACCCAAAGTGTGCCAAGAAAATACCCCCAAACCATTACACCCCCACCACCAGCCTAAACCGATGATACAATGCAGGATGGATCCATGCTTTCATGTTGTTTACAGCAAATTCTGACCCTACCACCCGAATGTCGCAGCTGAAATTAAGACCAGGCAACGTTTTTCCAATCTTCTATTGTCCAATGTTGGTGAGCCTGTGCGCATTGTAGCCTCAGTTTCCTGTTCTTAGCTGGCAGGAGTGGCACCCGGTGTTGTATTCTGCTGCTGTAGCCCATCTGCTTCAGAGTTCAATATTTTGGGCATTCAGAGATGGTATTCTACATACCTTGGTTGTAACAAGTGGTTATTTCAGTTACTGTTGCCTTTCTATCATCTCAAACCAGTCTGCCCATTCTCCTCTGACCTCTGACATCAACAAGGCATTTTCGTCCACACAACTTCCGCTCACTGAATATTTTCTTTTTCAGACCATCCTCTGGAAACCCTAGAAATTGTTGTGTGTGTGAAAATCCCAGTAGACCAACCGTTTTTTGAAATACTCAGACCAGCCCGTCTGGGACCAACAACCATACCACCTTCAAAGTCACTTAAATCCACATTCTTCCCCATTCTGATACTTGGTTTGTACTTCAGCAAGTCATCTTCACCAAGTTTCAATGCCTAAATGCTGCCATGTGATTGGCTGATTAGCAACTTGTGTTATCAAGCAATGGAACAGGTGTACCTAATAAAGTGACCGGTGAGTGTATATTCTCCACTAGGAAGTGTGACTGGCAGAGAATTTAGATGCACTATATTAGAAAGTGCCTAAAGAAGGACTTTCTTAATGGGATCACCAGGTATTATTTTAATGAAAGTTAAATATTTAAAATTAGTAATTAGGTTTAGATCAATGCAATAGGTGATGACATATGGATGTCAAACTTGCAGGTGTTCCAAGCCCTGAATAACACAGTTGCCATTGGTAGGCTACTGTGCCTGTGCATTTTACAATAGGCTGTGGCTTTAATCTTTGAACTAAAGTTCTATGAAAAATAGCTGACATTCCCACCTGCTAAAGAAAGATTTCATTCTCAGTTATTGAACACTAGATGCACTTCCTGCAATGCAAGTGCTTTTGTTAGAT
Organism: Glandirana rugosa; assembly: GCA_018402905.1. NCBI lineage: Eukaryota > Metazoa > Chordata > Amphibia > Anura > Ranidae > Glandirana > Glandirana rugosa. The sequence continues at coordinate 179,630 of BLSH010530465.1, forward strand.
GCAGACATTAATGTAGCCATGCCATTAACTGGCTAATGCACACTTTGCATTAAAGTGTAAATCTACCAAACACTGATATGTTATGGACACGAGCTGGTGGGTAGACACCCATTGGCTTCTTATATCATTTGGTAATGATAGCTGTTACCAGTTCCACTTAACATGTAGTCTTTTTCTCACTACTGATTTCTGCACTGTGTAAAATGATAAAGTCCCTGACACTGCGGCAGATTAGTGTTCGAGGACTCAGGGACCTAGAGTGTATGGCTGGAATCTTCCATAGATCTAATAAGCTGTAGGGTCATTTACCCTACAGAAGTCTACCCATAATTTAAATTTATCCCTTTATGGTAAACAGACACTGATGAACTGTGTGGGAACTTAAGATACTTTGAGTTCAGTGTAGCCTTCATTTCTGCTTATGGATCTAACCTATACCATAGCACACCATTACTGATACCCATGACATGTTATATGTACTGTATTGATTAACCACTTCAGCCCTGGAAGGATTTCCCAGTTTAGGACCAGAGCACTTTTTGTGATTCGGCACTGCGTCTCTTTAACTGACAATTGCGCGGTCGTGCGACATTGTACTCAAACAAAATTTGCGTCCTTTTTATTCCCACAAATAGAGCTTTCTTTTGGTGGTATTTGATCCCCTCTGTGTCATTTCTGATCACCGGTATAAACAAAAGAGCGGCAATTTTTGCAAAAAAAAAAACAATATTTCTTACCTTTTGCTAAAATACATATCCAAAAAATATATATATTTTTTTTCATCGGTTTTGGCCGATTTATATTCTTCCTCATATTTTTGGTTAAAAAAAATCGCAATCAGCGTTTATTGATTGGTTTGCGCAAAAGTTGCCATGTTTATGAATGATGAGAATTAATTTATGGGGTTTTCATTTTCTTAAAATATTTTACTAGTAATGGCAGCGATCTGCGATTTTTATCGGGACTGCGATATTGCAACGGACATGTCGGACCATTTTGACACTTTTTTGGGACCATTGGCATTTATACAGCGATTAGTGCTATGAAAATGCACTGATTACCGTGTAAATGCCATTGGCAGTGAAGGGGTTAACCTGCGGGGGGCGCTCTAAGGGTTAACTGTGTTCTAACTGTATGGGGGCTGGGCTGGCTGGGGGAGGGGAGCGATCACGGCTCCCATATACAGGAAGCCTGTGATCACATCCCTTCCCCCTCTGTCAGAACGGAGCGCCATGTTTACCTCTGTTCTGTTGCTCCGGGGAGGGGTGATCATGGGTAACCAGCGGACATCGAGTCCGCCGTACCTGCTCCCTAGCCCCCCCCCCCAGAACACAGTGAGAGTGCGGGTGCGGTGTGCGCGCTCTCACAATACTCGTTCTCGGGGCCGCTGTCAGGTGACGGCCTTTCGCAATAACGAGCCAAGATGCCGCCGTCAAGCCACGGTGGGCAGTCGGCAACTGGGTAATAAAGATAAGCATTATGGCTTGTAGAAACAGAAGATTGTTTGAACATGTTAGCTGTAATGTAATCTTTATACAATATAAAATGGTGTACTCCCCTGTGCTACCACTAGTGGGTGTGATGAAATAAATAGTAATACGTGTTCCAAGCAGTAATGCAATTGGACAGTATATAAAAGAGTAATATGAATTTCTGCAGTATGGGTCTGTGTTCACAGTTACACATATATAGCAAAAAATGGGTGGAACATACTGCGCAGTATTCTACCACTAAATAACAGATGTGCAAATACTGATATACAAATAAAGTGCAAGTGCAAAAAACATACAAGTGATCAGTGCTCCAATGCTTCTACAATTCACATTCATCTGGGAAAGTGCATATATCTTAATATATAAATGTAAAAGTACATAAACAAATAATCCCATGTAATGCTTCAAGTGGTAATAAAGTGCTTCAAACTCAGTGTGTGTCTTCCTGTGCTGAATGTTCCAGTGGCTGTGCAATAACCTCCACCTTAGTGCAATCTATGCGCTCACCTGTCTTGGATGTCAGCGATGGGGTCAGTCACCATAGGTCTGTGTACTCCTTTCCTGTGGTTCCAATACGTTTAAGCTCCCAGCTTACATAGGTGGTCAGCGGAACATGGAGGATTAAAAGGAAGGGACCCTCATGGTGTAGTATTTATCAACAATGAACGGTTTATTTAATAGTAGGTGCTTACATTAAAAATAGATAAAATTGGCTAAAAACAGATAAAAAATGGCGTGCAGCAGCCTCTCACATCACTTCCGGTATCAAACCACTCCATCTTTATAAAATATTACTCTGAAAAGAATACGATAATTGTCTGATTGTGGCAACCTATAAAAAAAAAAGCATAATGTGCTTGTGATTACTATCTTATAGTCACAAGTGATGTGGCTTTTCTGAGCTCTTAAATTACCCTTTTTTTTGATGCAGGAAAGGTCACCTCACCTCATCCTGTAAGAAAAGTGAACACATGTTCGAAGATGCAAGATCATTTGAGATTAATTGTCTTTGTGGTTTCATTTTTTGTGTTGGGATGATAACTGGCAGCTCATGTCATCCTAGACAATCCTCACTGATAATGGAAAATGCATTCAATTCTTCCTGTCACTTACCTCTTCTCTTAACCAGACAGTTGTGCCCCCCAGTTGTGCCCCTCACAATTCCCTTTAATGTATTTTAGTCTTTATAACTGATGTGGCTAATAGTGAACCACTCCTTTTCCTTCCTTTGATCATTGTTTTCAACCACAACACATCTATCTCTTCCTTTATGTCCTTTAAAACGAATGCCGAATCAAGATAAAAAAATAGCCCTATATCTTAAAATCAGTAAAATATACACACATCAGAGATTATTCAGAATATGAAATGATAATATCAGTAGGGTGTGTTTATTTCCAGTGAAATAAAATGATATAGCCATAGTTACAAGTTTACATACACTATATTACCAAAGTATTGGGACGCCTGCCTTTAAACACACATGAACTTTAATGGTATTCCAGTCTTAGTCTGTAGGGTTCAATATTGAGTTGGCCCATCCTTTGCAGCTATAACAGCTTCAACTCTTCTGAAAAGGCTGTCCACAAGGTTTATGAGTGTGATTATGGGAATGTTTGACCATTCTTCATAAAGCGCATTTGCAAGGTCAGGCACTGATGTTGGACGAGAAGGCATGGCTCACGATCTCCAGTCTAATTCATCCAGTTCTATTGGGTCAAAGTGCAGGCCTGTCAAGTCCTCCACCTCAAATTCACTCATCCATGTTTTTATGGACCTTGCTTTGTGCACTGGTGCACAGTCATGTTGGAACAGGAAGGGGTCATCCTCCAAAATGTCCAAAAGCCCCACCCTGCAAAACAACCTCACACCATAATCCCCCCTCCACCAAATTATTTGGAGCAGTGCACCAAAGAAGGTCCATAATTAAAGGAATTTAGGCATGTTGCTCGCACCTCTCCTTTTTCTTCACAGAAACCAACTCACCCATTCCAAGCAGGAGATGGTGTGGTCATACAGTATCTCACAAAAGTGAGTACACCCCTCACATTTTTGTAAATATTTTATTATATCTCTTCATGTGACACTACTGAAGAAATTACACTTTGGTTCAATGTAAAATAGTGAGTGTATAGCTTGTATAACAGTGTAAATTTGCTGTCCCCTCAAAATAACTCAACACACAGCCATTTATGTCTAAACCGCTGGCAATAAAAGTGTGGACACTCCTAAGTGAAAATGTCCAAATTGAGCCCAAAGTGTCAATATTTTGTGTGGCCACCATTATTTTCCAGCACTGCCTTAATCCTCTTGGGCATGGCGTTTACCAGAGCTTCACAGGTTGCCACTGGAATCTTCTTCCACTCCTCCATGATGACATCACAGAGCTAATGGATGTTAGAGACCTTGCGCTCCTCCACCTACCATTTGAGGATGCCCCACAGATGCTCAATAGGCTTTAGGTCTGGAGACATTCTTGGCCAGTCCATCACTTTTAACCTCAGCTTCTTTAGCAAGGCAGTGGTCACCTTGGAGGTGTGTTTGGGCTCGTTATCATGTTGGAATACTGTCCTGCGGCACAGTTTCCGAAAGGATAATGCTCTGCTTCAGTACATCACAATACATGTTGGCATTCATGGTTCCCTCAATGAACTGTAGCTCCCCAGTGCCAGTAGCACTCGTGATGCCCCAGACCATGACACTCTCACCACCATGCTTGACTGTAGGTATGACACACTTGTCTTTGTACTCCTCACCTGGTTGCCACCACATACACTTGACACCATCTGAACCAAATAAGTTTATCTTGGTCTCATCAGACCACAGAACATGGTTCTAGTAATCCATGTCCTTAGTCTGCTTATCTTCAGCAAACTGTTTGTGGGCTTTTTTGTGCATCATATTTAGAAGAGACTTCCTTCTGGGATGACAGCCATGCAGACCAAATTGATGCAGTGTGCGGCATATGGTCTGAGCACTGACAGGCTGACCCCCCATCCATTCAACCTCTGCAGCAATGCTGGTAGCACTCATGCATCTATTTCCCAAAGACAACCTCTGGATAAGATGCTGAGCATGTGCACCCAACTCCTTTAGTAGACCAAGGGGAGGCTTGTTGTGAGTGAAACCTGTCCTGTTAAACCACTGTATGGTCTTGGCCAACGTGCTGCAGCTCAATTTCAGGGTCTTGGCAATCATCTTATAGCCTAGGCCATCTTTATGTAGAGCGATAATTCTTTTTTTCAGATCCTCAGAGAGTTCTGTGCCATGAGGTGCCATGCTGAACTTCCAGTGACCAGTATGAGAGATTGAGAGCGATAGCACCAAATTTAACGCACCTGCTCCCCATTCGCACCTGAGACCTTGTAACACTAATGAGTCACATGACACCGGGGAGGGAAAATGGCTAATTGGGCCCAATTTGGACATTTACACTTAGGGGTGTACTCACTTTTGTTGTCAGTGGTTTAGACATTAATGACTGTGTATTGAGTTATTTTGATGGGACAGCAAATTTACACTGTTATACAAGCTGTACACTCACTACTTTACATTGTAGCAAAGTATCATTTCTTCAGTGTTTTCACATGAAAAGGTAGTATAAAATATTTACAAAAATGTGAGGGGTGTACTCACTTTTGTGAGATACTGTACAACAACTGAACCGAAATAAGAAGCACGAGTACCCGTTTGGACCTCCCACAAAGGTGATTGCAGTAACAAGAACAGCCATCTTGGTGGAGAACTCCCAGTCCTGGATACATGCAAGTCGAGTGAAGAAAGTGAACCAAAAGAATATGTCAGGAAATTAATTGAGACTCTGGACAGAGTTGAAAGAAATGTTGCTCGCACCTCTCCTTTTTCTTCACAGGAACCAACTCACCCATTCTAAGTAGGAGATGTTGTGGCCATACAACAAGTGAATCGAAACAAGATGCAAGAGTACCCATTCAAACCTTCCACAAAGGTATAGTCTAATATATATATATATATATATATACACAGCGTATTGCGTGTACACTATATATCAGTGCATTCGGGGGTGTACTTACAGTATATACTGTAGTACACTTGATGTGGTGTCTTAAAATATATACAGTCTAGTGTATATATATTGAGTGTACACTATATATCAGTGCATTCAGGGGTTCACGGTATATAATACAGTGTAGTGTGGTGTTAAAATAATCCCCATCATGTCAGAAATGCCACAAATGAGAGGCAAACGCTCCCAGGCCACTAAAAGAGGGCAAGCAGCCTCTGTGTCTTCAGTGAAAAGTGGTGGTAGCAGACATGGTGCATCCTCTGCAGGTGGGTCACACTTGTCCTTTTTTTCTGCTGTTGGCCGTGCTATTCAGCCACAACATGCAGAAGATTTGTTGGAGTGGATAACTAAGCTGTCCTCATCCTCTGTCACCCAGGCTCAAATACAGGTTTGCCTTCCAACGCAGCTGTCAAAGTAGCCTACTCCACCAGATCCTTGTCCACAGTTACTCCTTCTGTAGCCCCACCATCATGCATGGAGGAGTCACCAGAATTATTTGACCATAGTGTTGGTTACATGCTGATGGAGGATGCGCAGAAATTTGAAGGCTCCGATGTTGGTTCCCAGGTTGAGGAAGGGAGTAGCATGAGCCTAGAGACAGGGGGTGCTGCAGAAGGACAAGAAACTAGCAATCCTGTTCCCCCAGCTGCAGCATACTGTCAAGTTTGCTCCAGTGACAAGGAGGAAATGGATGATGAGGACATGGACTGTACTTGGGTGCCTGAGAGAAGAGAGGAGGAAAGTGAGGAGGAGGCACAACTCCAATGAGGCAGGATGTCCTTCAGGGACCAGCTTAAGGGCAGTTATCCAATTGCATCAGACCACAGAGCTCCACAGGTGCAGGGCGCTGCTGGCTCCCTGCTGACTTTCAAAAGTTCTTTGGTGTTGGCATTTTTCAACACATGTGCAGTAGATCGCACCATTGCCATTTGCAATCAATGTCTGAAGCAGGTCAAGCGCGGCCAGAACTCCAGCGGCTTGGGCACTACTTTCTTGACAAGACATATGATGACCAGCGATACAGTCCGTTGGCAACAGCACCTGAAAAACCCACACCAGAAAACAAGGCGGACTTCTCCTTGTTCCTCATCTTGGATCTCAACCCCTTCTATACCTCCAGTCCTCATCAAGACTGCACTAAGAGAGGAATTCCTGAGAGGAATGAAGGTCTAGCAATGCGTGCCACAAGTACTTGCAGCCAATCTGCTAGCAGTACACCAGCAGGTGAATTCAGCAGGCAAATATCCTTACCCCAGTTGCTGAACCGTAAAAAAAAATACCGTCCCAGCCATCCACATTCTCAGTGTCTTAATGCTAGCTTGGGCAAATTGCTAGCACTCCAACTGCTGCCTTTTCAGCTGGTAGACTCTGCCCCCTTTCATGAATTTGTGGAATGTGCTGTCCCATAGTGGCAGATTCCCAAAATAAATTTATTTTCACGTAAGGCCATTCCAGCTCTCTACCGTCATGTGGAAGGCAATGTTTTGGGCTCATTGGACAGGGCGGTCAGCAGCAGGGTTCATATTACCACTGACTCATGGTCCAACAGGCACGGTAAGGGACGTCACCTTTCCTTCACTGGGTAAATGCTGGCAGCTGGGAACGATGCAGGACAGGGTTCAGTGTTGGAGCTAGTTCCGCCACCACGCCTCCAAAAAGCTGGTGGTAATTTTGCCACACCTGCCTCCTCCACCTCCTCCTCTTCTTCTACCTCTGTGGCCTCTTCTGCAGAATTGTCCTCTGAACCTGCAGTGCTCCCTAAGGGTTCAAGGGGCTATGCAAGCAGTCAGGCTAAAAGATGCCATGCGGTGCTTGAGTTAGTCTGTCTTGGGGACAGGAGCCACACTGGGGCAGAAATTCTGTCAGATCTGTGGGGGCAGGCTCAGAGGGGGTTGACGCCAGCTTGAATGGTTGTATGCGACAATGGCACAAACCTTCTCTCTGCCCTCCGACAGGTGCACTTGACACATGTTCCATGCTTGGCACGTGTTGTGAATTTAGTGGTGCAGCATTTTTGACCAGGTACCCAGGCTTACAAGATATCCTGAGGCAGGCCAGAAAAGTCTGTGGTCATTTGTGGCGTTCATACAATGGCAGTGCCCGGCTGGCTGACATTCAGCGGGAATTCAACCTGCCCACCAACCGCCTCATTTGTGACATGCCCACCAGGTGGAACTCAACATTGGCAATGCTGCAGGGGCTGCACGCACAGCAGTGGGTCATCAATGAGGACCTCTGTGAGCATGGCACCAGAACGGGCTCAGGAGAGCGTGGCTTCTTTTCGCTACACCAGTGGCTACTGATCAAGGATGCATGCACTGTCCTGTCACCATTTGAGGAGGCCACAAAGATGGTGAGCATCGACAAAGCATGCATCAGTGACATTGTCCCTCTAATATTCCTTCTGGAGCACATGCTTTGTGGAATCATGGACAGGGCACTTGAGGCAGAACAGCGGGAGGAAGAGGAGGACTTCCTTTCCTCTCAAGGTCCCCTTTATGCAGAGAGCATTCCTGCAGAGCCACCAAACACACAGGAGGAGGAGGAGGAGCATTGTGTCAGCATGAATGTAGTTGATAGCACACAGCAGTCTTCAAGGGATCATGGTTTTCAGTCCCCAGAAACCCAAGGAGTTGTACGTGGCTGGGAGGAGGTAGTTCCTGATAATGTAATCCTCAGTGACCCAGAGGACACTCATGCCTCCTCAAACTTACGCTGCATGGGCTCTCTGATTCTGAAAAGCCTGTGAAAAGACCCTAGAATTTGTGGTATCAAGGAGAGGGATCATTACTGGCTGGCAACCCTTCTTGATCCACGTTACATGGGTAAAGTTGCAGAGCTCATCCTGCCTTCGCAGAGGGAGCAGAGGATGAAACATCTTCAGGATACCTTGAAAAAAAGTTTGTGCAATGCCTTTCCAGACCCTGGGAGGCTACTATGTCCTGGTGCTGGACAACGTGTTTCTGAAGCTTCGGGTGTTCAGAGGCAGAGCGGTGGAGAAGGTGGCCTGCTGACCGATGACTTTAAAAAAATTTCAGTCCTCAGCGCCCAGGCCTGATAGGTTCAAGCAACCATCGTTAGCTTCTGCATTATATG
>BLSH010530498.1:39664-52919 GCA_018402905.1 Glandirana rugosa
CCCCCCCCCCCCCCCCCCCCCCCGCCAGTGCCCAGCTACTCCTGCACTTTGCTAGACAATGCAATGCCTTTTAGTCCTGAAAATGGAAATAACTTAATTTCAAGAATCTTCTCCCAATGATTTGATGGGGGTTTGTATTAAGGTTCACAGTTTGCTTTTTATTGTTTTTAGTGTTTGCTGAAGCCACTTGTAAATTGAGCCCAAGCAGATTGACTCATCAGTAGTTCTAAATAAACACACTTTGGAATTAGAAAAGAGACTTATTTATTGTTACTGTTACATTTGCCAGTGACAGTCTCAGCTGCTAATTTTAGATACGTATGAACAGCCATCGTTGTTGCCATTACCACCAGACTGCTCTGCTACTCACTGCACAAATATGTAAGAGCATAAAAAGTAACAATAACAATACCAACATCAAAAATAACATACAGTATCTCACAAAAGGGAGTACACCCCTCACATTTTTGTAAATATCTTGTTATAGCTTTTCATGTGACCGCACTGTAGAAATGACACTTTGCTACAATGTAAAGTAATGAGTGTACAGCTTGTATAACAGTGTAAATTTTCTGTCCCCTCAAAATAACTCAACACACAACCATTAAGGTCTAAACCGCTGGCAACAAAAGTGAGTACACTCCTAAGTGTAAATGTCTAAATTGGGCCCAAAGTGTCAATATTTTGTGTGGCCACCATTATTTTCCAGCACTGCCTTAAACCTCTTGGGCATGGAGTTTACCAGAGCTTCACAGGTTGCCACTGGAGTCCTCTTCCATTCCTCCATGACTACATCACGGAACTGGTGGATGTTAGAGACCTTGCACTCTTCCACCTTCCATTTGAGGATGCCCCACAGATGCTCAATAGGATTTAAGTCTTGAGACATACTTGGCTAGTCCATCACCTTTAGCAAGACAGTGGTTGTTGTTTTGAAATTCTGCGGTCCAGTCTCTGAAGGGAGAAGATCATGTTCTGCTTCAGTATTTCACAGTACATGTTGGCATGTAGCTCCACAGTGCCGGCAGCACTCATTCAGCCCCAGAACATGACATTCCCACCACCATGCTTGACTGTAAGCAAGACACACTTGTCTTTGTACTCCTCAACTGGTTGTGTCAACTTGTGTGCATGTTATCAGGCCAAAATCACCAGGGTGTGTAAACTTTTGATCAGGGTCATTTAGGTAGTTTCTGTAGTCATTATGATTTAAAAAGTGTAAACACAGTTGATTGATAATAAATGGCTTCAGCCAAACACTAAGCATGAGTGAAAGAAACGTTTTTGTGTTGTCATTCATATTCTCTGAAAAATGGGCAAGAAATCATAAAGTCTGCCAGGGTATGTAAACTTATGAGCACAACTGTATTTAGAAGAGGTTTCCTTCTGTGGAGAAAGCCATGCAGACCAATTTGATGCAGTGTGCGGCGTATAGTCTGAGCACTGACAGGCCACTGTGCTGCAGCTCAGTTTCAGGTTCTTGGCAATCTTCTTATAGCCTAGGCCATCTTTATGTAGAGCAACAATTCTTTTTTTCAGATCCTCTGAGAGTTCTTTGCCATGAGGTGCCATGTTGAACTTCTGGTGACCAGTATGAGAGTTTGAGAGCAATAACACCAAATTTAACACACCTGCTCCCCATTCACACTTGAGACCTTGTAACACTAATGACCCACATGACATTGGGGAGGGAAAATGGCTAATTGGTTCCAATTTGGAAATTTTTGCTTAGCGGTGTATTCACTTTTGTTACCAGCGGTTTAGACATTAATGGCTGTGTGTTGAGTTATTTTGAGGGGACAGCAAATTTACACTGTTATACAAGCTGTACACTCACTACTTTATATTGCAGCAAAGTGTAATTTATTCAGTGTTGTCACATGAAAAGATAGAATAAAATATTTACAAATATGTGAGGGGTGTACTCACTTTTGTGAGATACTCTAGTTATTGGCCTGCATATGGATCATTTCTGCTGCTGATAATCTCTGCTGGTCCTGGTCCTATTTCTCCATTTAATGACCTTGACCCCACCACCACACGTATACCCACTGAAAAATGAAATTAGTCATAACAAGTAGATTTTTTGGTGGTGAGTATATACAGTATATGACATACAGATCTAAAGAATTAGGGCCATTAATAGGGAAAGCCCTACATGTTTTATTTATTCCCAAAATCACGTTTGTACAGGTTATAATATCCACTGAATACATTTAGCTTGACTAAATTCTTATGAATATAACTGTGGAGAGTAATGGTCTTTGTGGTTAAACCCATGACACTTGGATACTCTGGTTTTCTGTTTCAGACAAAAGTTGTTGGCAATGGATCAACAAACAGTGTACAACCATTACAGTATAGCTTCTGTCCTTAATATACAGAAGGCAGTCTGCTTATATGTTACGCGATCATCTGATAAACCAAACAGATGTTCTCATTTATTCTTGGAGTATAAATTAACATCAATGTATTACTAATTAGATAGAATAAAGGCTCATTGTCAGGCTGTAACCATTTATACTTTCTCACAGTTCAGTGTCAAGGTTGTCTAGCTTTGGTTACAAACTGTCATTTGAGCTGTTGCTTATCTGAGACTCATTTCAGATGTGCCTATGATTCAGTTGCAAAGGGACTGGTGTCAAATGAACATTTGCAGATCTACATGCTAATGATTAAAGTAAGATTAAAATCTCTGGTGTTCTATACTACTATTAAAAAGTACTATTAAATATTTGCTAAATATTTTTTTCTGACGTGCATTTTATTGTCCTTACTTTTTTTGTAGTATGGTGGTTGTAGAGTGTAGTCTAAGATGACCCAATTCTACCACTTTATAAATGACACTGGATAAAGCACCATCAGGTGGCTGTTGTGCTCAAAAATGTCTATAAACGGAAACACCAAAGGATGGCTCCATTCACAGACACAGAGCCAATCCAAGTGACCCTGTACATTGTGATTATTGTGACTGGTCTTTGACAGGGCTGAGCTTGGTGTTCAGTCCAAACATTAGTTCAAACTGAACACTGGCTGTTCAGACATTCAGTTGAATGCTGAAACTTTAGGGCATTTGGCGTTGGAAAAACACAGTTGGAAATGGTTGCTAAAAAAGCACCCACCACTGCATCTTTACTAACAACAGATGTCAACTGACCTATTCACTTACATGCCTGGGAATCCCTGGCCATTTAAGCAAATGGGGGGGGGGGGGGCAGAGTGGGTTACATCATTGCATAAATATAGCCAAATGGATTTGTATTTCTTTTTTGATAAAACACTTACTATAACACATAAATGCTTGTGGAGATTGCTTCTGTACCCAGCACTTAGCAAATACTTGCAACAAAAAGGGAAACCATGAATTGGTTGCACGGGGGGCAGGGGCTTATTAGAGTACCAAATGAACCACGTAGATATACATAAAATATATATATTCTTTATTCCTAAAAACATGCCCAATGCACCTGATTTGATTCATATTGCATCTCTAAGAGCATATTTATAACTATGATGTGTACAACCCTTATCATGGGTTGTATTTGCTCGCAACCCAGGGAGTAATTTTAACAACCCAGAGTCAATTGAGCCCAAATCTGGCATGTTTTGAGACTTGCTGCTCCTCAGGGGCTATTTCTTGGACCTTTTTAGAAGAACAAAACAAAATAAGCAAAGTGGTATCAAGACTCCACACCTGCCTGAAGGCAATGTAAAAATTGCATGCTACATTACATTGCTTACATTTTACCAAAGTCATATAATCACCAGCAGCCTGTGTAAAAAAAGGCTAAAACCTCATGGTATGCGTGCAGAAAGACCTACTTTAGTAGGTAGGCAAACAGAAGAGCTCGGCAGCCACAGGGATCTCATAGGAGCACTGCATGGATACAGAAATAGAAAAAAAAAAAAGAAGGAAAAACACCAAAACGACCAGCGAACAAAAACAAAACAAAAAAAAAACAAATAATTAAATAAACAAATGAAAATAAAAAGCAACCATTGAAAAGTACAAAAAATCAAAAACATCCAAAAATATCAGTAGGTCCATCAAGCGGCATGGCTGGCCTCAACCACCATCATGGGGAAGCTGCAGACACAGCCATGCCATTCAGAGGGATTTATATTTATAGATCAAACAGGATAAGGAAGTTTCAGCCCTCTCCACCTCACTATGGCAGAGTAATGGGCAGGAAAGATAATCTACATTCATGTGGTTCTATTACAGGAGGCGGACAAGCACCCTCCAGTGGATCCCCCGTCAAGCATGTGCCCTGAAGTCCACCCCAGTCAAAAATGGCCATGGTGACCTCATGCAAATTCATGGTGGTGACAGGCAGTGGCCATCTTTGGAGCCATATGTGCTATAGTAACCAAATCCAGAGGGGAGAAAAAGGGTCTCTGGCCCACTGAAATAAACTGCCACCCAGGACAGTCCCCCACAACCCACCCAAACCGAGCATCTTTCACCCATCACCCCACATTTTTTTTGTGAAGTACTCCTTAAAATCCATATCTGACTCAAAGGTGGCAAATGTGACTTCACTGTCTAACTGTACTGTTTAAAACAGGGGTATTTATTTATTTCAGGTACTTATGTAGCACCATCAATTTACACAGCGCACATATACATTGTACATTCACATCAGTCCCTACCCTCAAGGAGCTTACGATGTAAGGTCCCTAATTTACATTCATACATACACATACTAGGGCCTATTTAGACAGTATCCAATTAACCTACCAGCATGTCTAATGAGTGTGGGAGGAAACCTGAGCACCCAGAGGAAACCCACGCAGGCACAGGGAGAACATGCAAACTCCAGACCCTTTTGCTGCTACGTGAAAGTGCTAACCACTACACCACTGTGCCGCCCTAGCAATAGCAAATTGTTTGCTATTTAGTTTACACCTAAATAGCAAACAATTTGTGCTGCTTGTGGGCTTTGTGTGACCTGTATATTATATCCTTAACTTTCTATATCTGCACATCTGCACCTCCTCATCTTTATCCTCCCAATGTATGTGATCTGTTAACAAATCTCTTCATCTCCTCCCTCTGTGCTTGACCCTTATACACTATATTTAGCATTACCATTACTATGCCCAATGTTTTAGCCCCCTCAAAACCAGTATGTATCTTCATTTCCAAAAAAGTGTTTCCAAGTTTCCAAAAAGGGGTCATTTTGAGGGTGTTCATACACATGCCTTGTCATTTTTATTTTAACAGTAAATAATAGAAACAAGTTTTTGTTCAAAGGTTTGGGTTATTTTTCCTTCATATAGTAAAAAATAATAAAAAAAAAAAACTGTTATCATTAAATACCACCAATGGAAAGCTCTATCTGTCTCAAAATGACATAAAAATAATTTGAGTATAGTGTTGCATGACGGAGTAATTATCACAACACTAGAAGCTGAAAAATGACCTGGTAGTAAAGGGATATTACAGGCTGAAACTCAAATGATCAAGGAGGTAGAGCTGCTTTGTCTTAAAACAAAAGCAGTTTTTAGATACTGTGATTTTCAAAACTGAAAACATAGTATCTCTATTCCGTTTCCTAAGCTACATCAGCTCCTGTAAGCCAGAAATAGGAATTATGAACTTTCAAGTGATGCAATTGCTAACCTAGATCTGAACATCTTTTTTTAGGTTTTCCAGAGTGTGTTTACAAAGAGCAAAGAAACAAAATACATAGGACATCCTACTATTTTTAAATCAAAGAAGACATCTTCTTTAAAGAAAAAAGGCAAAAAAAAAACTTGTTTGCTTTTATAACCTGCCCCAGGGTTTTCTCGTTATACATCTTAATGTGTACACTATTTCAGAGAATACCAAACTTTGCAGTGTACACATTGGAAAAGGTCATAATCCTACACAGGAACTTTGTGGTTGAAACATGCTTTGATGCATATACCTGCAATGTATTGTAGTATATGTATTTCTGTTGTCTTTTTTTTTTTTTCACATATGTTTATCTGTCTTACAACTTTACAAATAAAGCCCTTATACAAACTGAAGTACTAATGTGGTATTAACCACTTCAGCCCCAGAAGGATTTGCCCCCTTAATAACCAGAGCACTTTTTGCAACTCGGCACTGCGTCGCTTTAACTGACAATTGTGCGGTCATGCAACGCTGTACCCAAACAAAATTGACATCCTTTTTTCCCACAAGTAGAGCTTTCTTTTGGTGGTATACGATCACCTCTTCGGTTTTTATTTTTTGCGCTATAAACAAACAAAAGCGACATTTTTGAAAAAAAAAACATTTTTTTTTACTTTGTGCTATAATTAATGTCCAAAAAAAATAAGAAACAAATTTATTCATCAGTTTAGGCCAAAATATATCCTTCTACATATTTGTGGTAAAAAAAATCGCAATAGGCGTTTGTTGATTGGTTTGTGCAAAAGTTGCTTCGTTTACAAACTGAGAATTGATTTATGGCGTTTTTACTATTTTTTTTTTTACTAGTAATGGCGGTGATCTGCAATCTTGCGGCAGACAGATCGGACACTTTTGACACTTTTTTGGGACCCATGACATTTTTACAGCAATCAGTGCTATAAAAATCCACTGATTACTGTGTAAATGTCACTGGCAGGGAAGGAGTTAACCTTTAGGGGGCAATCTAGGGGTTAAATGTGTTCCCTAGGTGTGTTCTAACTGTGTGGGGGCTGAGCTAGCCGGGACATAACAGATCTAACTGATCCCAATGACAGGGATCAGTAGATCAGTGTTTTGTGCCCTGACAGAGTGGGAAACCGCTGTGTTTACATTGGTTGGACATCGAGTCCGTCCGACCCATGGGCACCATCATGGAGCGTGCAGCGGGCACAAGAGCGCTCCGGCGGTGCGTGCCTGCCCGCAACTGCGCCGATTGCCGTTTATAGATATGTGCAGCTCTGCCGACCTCCTGCAGTAAATGTACACGACACGGTCGGCAAGTGGCTAAATCTGTAACAGACATTGGACGCAGGGACCTTTTCTGCCCACATTCTCCCTGTTATTTGTTATTGCTATATTTCTCCTTTTGTTACACTTTTGAGGGACTGCTTTTTTGTATTTGGCCTGAAGACTACTCCTGGTTTGTTTGATTCAGAATTATACATGTTCATATACATGTTCAAGAGCTGGTCACAGTGGCCTCTGTCCCATGTACTCCAATGTAGGAGCCAGACAGTTTGTTACTGGAGGTCTCCTGCTATCGTGTGTTTAAGGTGTTATGTGCCAAGTGTATTTCTCCCGAGTCACCTATTGTTTCTGTCTGTCTGCAAGTATTGTGTTTCCTTCCTCTTGGCTGGTTTAAGTGACTAGTTAATTAGCTCAAGTTAATTATATCAATGCCAGCTATTAGTTGCTAGGGGTGGATTAGCATTTAGTATATGTTGGTTGTTCCTTAATTATGTTAATTGTATTCCTATATACAGCTTCCTTTGCATATGATAATGTGATCAGCTTCACCTGATTGTGTGATATATAAATTTCGTGTGAGTTTTCAATAAACTGTTCCAATTCTCATACAAGCTATTGTCAGCTAGTCTTGTATGGTCAGCTATAATAGCTGGTTCCTATGTCCAGACTAGAAGAAGCTGTATACTAATGGAAGCACTCAAGCTGGGCGCTGGATGGTTCGTTCACAAAACCCGAATACAAAATTGTAATATATTGCAGCTTACCTATCCTTAAATGTGGTGGCTGTGTTAGTTTTCCTTTTTCAGGCTTTTTCTCCTTCTGTTTTCACCTGGTGATCTGGCCAATAACACACATCCTGTATTATAGTGCCCCCACTCTGAATGAAGGCACACAGGGGCACCTTTAGACAGCAGTATTGTCAGTCTGGGGGAAGTGTTAGATGAACTAACAGATTTAGATACACTAACAAATTGAAGCCTAACTCCAGGTCACACTGCAGTTACACAAGCAGTTACAGCAACCATTTTTTTCTTTTGGTATAAATAAAAGCTGATCGCTGTAAGCACCCTGTAGGTAGTAAATGATTTGTCTGATCCCTCTAAACTGCTACATTTGCAGTAAAGCTTATTCTGATTTACTGGCTGGATCACCATGTGAAAATAAAGGAAAGAAAAGGAAAGGAAAGGAAAGGAAAGGAAGCCTATATAAGGAAATTAATGCAGTCATCTTATCTAAGAATTTGTAAGCTGCAATATAACAAATATATGCTTTTGCACTTTAAATACCACAATGCCCTATTGTTTTGAATCACCACCTTGTGCAGTGATGGGGAACCTCGGCACCCCAAATGTTTTGGAACTACATTTCTCATGATGCTCATGCACTCTGTAGTGTAGTTGAGCATAATGGGAAATGTAGTTCCAAAACATCTGGAGTGCCAAGGTTCACCATCACTGACCTAGTGGAATATCTTTTGATATTGTAGCAAGAGCAACATTTTGATTGTAGGATTTAAAGTGGAACTCCAGATACATCTGTTTTTGTTCCATCTGCTTCTGCCTCTGGTGTAGTTGTTTTATTTTATTTTCTTCCCCTCCCCAATGTGTGCCCCCGAAATTTCATTAAAAGGCATTGCAGCAGGCATAAGTCCTGTCTGCAGGCACCCGGTCTCCTATAAGACCCACTGGCTGTCTTTAACTGTCTTTGACACACCCCCTGGGCCTCAGTAGGTGTCAAACAAGCAATGGAGTCCTATGTGCTGCACAGAACTTCCATAGAGCTGAATGAGAGAGTTACTGCAGAGCCTGCCCCTCTGTATACTGAATCACAAGAGTAACAGCTACTAGTATACTGCAAACTGATATATTGTTCTATATATTAATGCTATGTTGTTCAGTGTGAGTATAATTGACTTGCTGTGTCCCTTATTGTATTTGGCGATAATTTGTAGGAAGTCTGACTAGTGTCTGCTGGTTTACCATCTTCTATTGATCACATTTAACTAAATGCTCTTCCCACAGGTCAGTTGAGAGCAATATAAAAAGACTAAATGTGAAGCTAAACCACAGACATCAGACAGTAAAAACACATACATGTACATTCTGATTGTTTAAAGATCTTTCTTATGTTCTTTCCATGACCGTGCATATGGAGGAGGGATCTGGAACAGTTGGGCATTCCCAGGGTCAGCTTAACTTATAACAACACATGGCTGGAAGTATTTAACCAACCAGCATATTAATTCTTCTTCTGGGAACAGTCAGCTAGGTGATTGTCTGGAGAAGGCTGTAGACATATAATTTGCCCAACTGGGCAACACTTTGCTTATACATATGAACAGCTTAATACTGCCACATAGCTATCAAAATGGGTACAGTTGACTTTAGGAAAATTTGCCAAGTGCACCTTGATAGTAACAGAAACAGTGAATTTAGCAAAATGGCAATACATTCATAAGTGCACAAAAATATCATGCTACACTGTGATGTAAAACCCAAAGGGCTACAGGATCATTTACAATTAATGGTAAAACCCCTTACCCATCAGAGTACTGAACTGTGGGCCTTGTAACAACATCAAAGATGCATTGTACCATCTAGCTTTGGTAATGAAATAAACATAAATATATGTTGTAATGAAAGCCTGAAAGTAATATTTCACTTACAGGTAGAGATTGGTAGGCTAAGTCGCAAACTGGCTTATTACTGTATATATCTGGGGGATTCCAGCAACAACATCGCCCTATCAATATTTCCTGGCTGCTTATTTGTCTGTTTTAGTGGATTCGACTTCCAAACCCTTCAGTTATATTTTCCATTATAACGGCTACTGTAAATTAAAGTGGAGTTCCACACATAATTTTTTTTTTTTTTACATCATGCAGGTCCTTTGCCTATGTAGACTTACCTTTGAAGGGAAAAAAAATGTTATACTCACCCTAAGTTGCTTGTTGCTATGTGGTCTCTGTAATCTGCCCCTTTTAGGTCCGAGGCTCTTCTCCTCACTTCCTGCTTCGCCTGGCCTCCTGGGAGATGTGAGTGATCATTTCCTAGGAGTCAGTGTGCTTCCCTGTACTGTAAAATTGTGTTATTTCCAGATAGGAAATTACACGATTTAAGGCTAACCGAGATCAAGGAGTGCATGATGGTTACCCACCATGCACTTCTTTCAGGAAGAGATGCCAGGAGACTAAGGATGGGCTTCAGATGCCCTCACCTAAAATGGAAAAGTCCAGCAGTGAGAGAAACGAAATTGTGAGTAAAAAATACACGGAATTACTAGGCGGTTTAAAAGTAAGGAAACAAAAGGTTACATTCATTTTGTATTAAAAGAGTGGATGCCAAAAAAAAAAAAAAAACTTTTCTGGGTGGAACTCCGCTTTAAGAAAACAGCAGCCCTATTCACAACGACCATGGTCTGGAAGCTCGGGGCAAAGATATAACTACCAAAGTCCTTGAGATATAGAGGAAAATGTAACTATCAGTAATGGAAGGTTTCCCCCTTAATTAATATGGCATGGCATATGTGAGTAATGCCCGATTAGCCCAATTTCAAGTAAAATACACCCCAAAAAATCCAGTTGCTGACATCCTTGTCCCATAATGCACCCATCAAAACCAAATAATAAGTATTGCAAATGGATATACAAGGTGGGCCATTTATATGGATACACCTTAATAAAATGGGAATGGTTGGTGATATTAACTTCCTGTTTGTGGCACATTAGTATATGTGAGGGGGAAACTTTTCAAGATGGGTGGTGACCATGGCGGCCATTGTGAAGTCGGCCATTTTGAATCCAACTTTTGTTTTTTCAATAGGAAGAGGGTCATGTGACACATCAGACTTATTGGGAATTTCACAAGAAAAACAATGGTGTGCTTGGTTTTTAACGTAACTTTATTCTTTCATGAGTTATTTACAAGTTCCTGACCACTTATGAAATGTGTTCAATGTGCTGCCCATTGTGTTGGATTGTCAATGCAACCCTCTTCTCCCACTCTTCACACACTGATAGCAACACCGCAGGAGAAATGATAGCACAGGCTTCCACTATCCGTAGTTTCAGGTGCTGCACATCTCGTATCTTCACAGCATAGACAATTGCCTTCAGATGACCCCAAAGATAAAAGTCTAAGGGGGTCAGATCGGGAGACCTTGGGGGCCATTCAACTGGCCCACGACGACCAATCCACTTTCCAGAAAACTGTTCATCTAGGAATGCCGGACCTGAAACCCATAATGTTTTTCCAGCAAGATGGTGCACCACCACATTATGGGTGTCAGGTCCGAGCATTCCTAGATGAACAGTTTTCTGGAAAGTGGATTGGTCGTCGTGGGCCAGTTGAATGGCCCCCAAGGTCTCCCGATCTGACCCAATTAGACTTTTATCTTTGGGGTCATCTGAAGGCAATTGTCTATGCTGTGAAGATACGAGATGTGCAGCACCTGAAACTACGGATACTGGAAGCCTGTGCTAGCATTTCTCCTGAGCTGTTGCTATCAGTGTGTGAAGAGTTGGAGAAGAGGGTTGCATTGACAATCCAACACAATGGGCAGCACATTGAACACATTTTATAAGTGGTCAGAAACTTGTAAATAACTCATGAAAGAATAAAGTTACCTTAAAAACCAAGCACACCTTTGTTTTTCTTGTGAAATTCCCAATAAATTTGATGTGTCACATGACCCTTTTCCTATTGAAAAAACAAAAGTTGGATTCAAAATGGCCGACTTCAAAATGGCTGCCATGGTCACCACCCATCTTGAAAAGTTTCCCCCCTCAAATATACTAATGTGCCACAAACAGGAAGTTAATATCACCAACCCATTTTATTAAGGTGTATCCATATAAATGGCCCACCCTGTATATTGATTGGTTTGGGCAAAAGTTACCGTGTCTAAAAATTATGGGAATGGATTTATGGCTTTTTTATAATTATTTTTTTTTTTTACTAGTAATGGCGGCGATCTGCGATTTTTATCGGGACTGTGATATTGCGGCGGACGTGTCGGACATTTTTGACACCTTTTAGGGACCATTGGCATTTATAAAGCGATCAGAAATTTAAATATCCACTGATTACTATGTAATTGTCAATGGCAGTGAAGGGGTTAACAGTGTTCCCTGTACGTGTTCTAACTGTATGTGTGCTGGGCTGCCACGGGGATCAGTAGATCTGTTATGTCCCCCTTTACAGAACAGGGAACCGCCGTGTTTACATCGGCGGTTCCCTGTTCTCGCGCTCTAACAGAGGATCGCGGGTCTCCTGCGGACATTGCGCTGCCCCCGGCTGTGAGTGCGCGCGAGCGCACAAAGGGGCGGATGCCCCCCCGGCAATTCAGATCTGCCCTGTAGCCGTCTTTCGGATCTGTACTGGCCTGCTGTACATGGAAATTTTGAAAGTTTTCACAAACTGTACATTGTAAAATCAGCATTATATGTTAGAAAATTGCTTAGAACCATCAAACCTTATATATTTTCTAAAAGCAGAGACCCTGGAGAAAAAAATCATGCCTCTTGCAATTTTTTATGAAACATGATATTTGCGCAGCTGTTTATCAAACTTAAATTTTCAGGAAGGAATTCACCTAAATGAATTTTAGTGAACGCAAAAACACATTATTATGACCAATTGTTTCATAAAAAAAAAGTGTAAAGAGTAAAGAGACACCAAACCTGTCAAGATCTAAAACTGCGGGGGCGTGGCTTGCGCGCGCTAGCTGATGGCCGCTTGAGCAGAGAGCTCCTGACTGAACCGGAGACAAATCGACTCACGGAGCAGATACCGGACGTGGGAACGGCTCAAAAGTACACGAGGATGTCCTCTACCCATCCAGCAACCGCACAGCGCAAAAGAAAAGAGGAACGTCGGCCCCAAAAAGTCACAGACTTCTTCGTTAGGCCAGCGCCGGACAGCATGGAGAAGAAAAATGGCGCGGATGGAGCGGCCTCACAGAGGCCGGAGGCCTACACAGATCTCCCTGATGCTGACGCGGAAGGGACACAGGAGCAAGAAGCACTTCTCTCTCCTCATCGATCATCGCCCTCAAGTCCACTGTCACACAGCCCTGCCAAAGCAAGAATGAGGCTGGATTCCCCTTCTCATGCAGCCGCAGTGAGTACCGATCCACAGGCCTGGGGCCCTGACCTTAACGCACAATCCCCCATAGCCTCATTTCCCACTACAGGCCAGCCAGTAATGGACACTACCATGAAGGAAATGTTAGTCTCCCTGCAATCCTCTTTAATGTCCAGCTTAGCCCCTCTTCTAAACAAAGTTACCTCAGACATTCAACATATAGGAGACAGAGTATCTTATATGGAGGGGAAAATGTCTG
>BLSH010530498.1:52929-68572 GCA_018402905.1 Glandirana rugosa
CTCTTTGTAACGTTTAGTGACATTGGTGTTTCATATTAATACTCTATATATGTCGTGTGTCGTTATTTAATGGATCCGAACGATCCTTTTTATATACGATGTCAATTAGACAAAATGTTATCGATTTGTTACGCGGAAACAAGACATAAAATGTGTAACTCCAGGATCATTCCAATGACATACGTTTATTTCCCTTTAAAAGTAAATCAATCATAAGTGGTTATTAAATGAATCCCCAGATAAATATTTATAAAAATGTGTTCTATGTGTTATGTAAGTGGGTTCTAAGTGGGTAAAAAGTTACCATAATTGAACCTTTTTGTAAACTTAGGACGAAAAGTTTCCCCCCTCACATATACTAATGTGCCACAAACAGGAAGTTAATATCATCAACCATTCCCATTTTATTAAGGTGTATCCATATAAATGGCCCACCCTGTAGATTCATACACCTTTTACCCAGGATTCAAATGTTTTTCCAAGTTAATACCATTGAAAAATGGGTGAATCTTGGGTGAATGTATTGTGTATCTTGTGTAAAAATATTTATAAATAGACCCCTAAGTAAATTATTGGTGAATACTAACTAAATGAAAATTTCCCTTTATTTGCATACAGTAACCTTACTAGGACCTCAATGTGTAAAATACAGAACAAAGGCGCATTGTTTAGCTATTGTAAAACAGATTAACTGTAGCATATATTTTTCCTAGCAAGCCTAGGTAATTTATTGCTGTGTGCTGTATATATCTCATAATTATACTTTGTGGTTACAGTGATTTGCAATGTTTCTCTGTAAACTGCAAACAGTTTAATGCAGTAAACCACTTTAGCAAAGGTGTCATCAACTCCTGTTTATGTTGTACTTCAACTTGTTAGATTAAAGCACTGATGCCTTTACAGGTGAAATGGTATATTGATTTCTCTGCAGTACATTTTCTGATAGGCTGCACAAGCTGTTTTAATGTATAAGTCATATAGGCAATGATCCAAAGATAATGCATTATTAACATTAGTATTGTTGAAACATAGTAGACTTGCCCTGTCTAGACTCCGAAACGTGAGACTAAACAAAGGTAATCCCTCTGTCACCCAAATGTATTGTGAAGGAAACAGCTAATTTTTCAGTCTATGCATGACTGCCATCAGGCAATGAATCAAATTAAGATAAGAAATAAGCCAAGGACTGATGGCACTCTGTGGAAAATGTATCTCTGAATGACAGTGCTGACAGTTTAAAGGCCATTGTTCCAAGTAAACCTCAGGTTACTGGATCTTCCTGCCTGACATTCTGACTCAATAGCATGATGGCTACCAGAATTCTGCTTCAATTTACTCTCATACTCTTTTCCTTTCTCCAGGCAGTGCAAAAAAAAAAAAAAGCCCAAAAATAATATATGCAGTATATATACTGTAAGTAGTGCTCATGCCCAAAGGTGCTACCTATGTGTATTAGGTCCCATCTGCCCTACACCTGTGATGACCTTCCCATACCTGGACACAAGAACCCTGACACACCCCGGAAGGATTTACCCCCTTCCTGACCAGGCCATTTTTTGTGATATGGCACTGCGTTACTTTAACTGACAATTGCTCAAGCATGCAATGGTGTACCCAAATAAAATTGATGTCCTTTTTCCCCACAAATAGAGCTTTCTTTTGGTGGTATTTGATCACCTCTATGGTTTTTATTTTTTGCGTTATATACAAAAAAAAAAAAACAATATTTATATATATTATTTATATATTACTTTCTGCTATAATACATATCCAAAAAAACACATTTATTCATCAGTTTAGGTCAATATGTATTCCTCTACATACTTTTGGTAAAAAAAATCCCAATAAGCATACATTGATTGACTTGCACAAAAGTTATAGCGTCATCAAAATAGGGGATAGATTTATGGACTTTTTTTTTTTTTTGAAAATTTTTTAAATTGTTTTTACTGGTAATGGCGGCGATTTGCAATTTTATTAGCGTGACTGTGACATTGCTGCAGACAAATCTGACCCAAGGTGACACTTTTTGGGGACCACCACTGTCACCAATACAGTGAACAGTGCTATAAATATTCACTGATCACTGTATAAATGACGCTGGCAGGGAAGGGGTTAACGCTTGGGGCCATCAAAGGGTTAGGTGTTCCTAGGGAGGTGCTTTCTAACTGTAGGGGGAGTGAACTGACTGGGAATACAGAGAGATCACTGTTCTTGATCACTAGGAACAGACAATCTCTCTCTACTCCCCTGCAGAATGGTGATCCACCTTGTTTACATAGGCAGATCCCTGTTCTGCTTCTCTGTACCACGATCGCATGTGGCTGGCGGACGTCGCGACTACACGCTTCTGGTTCGGTATGCCGATTTGCGTAATAGAGCTGCCTTGCCGCAGTATAACTGCATCGTGTGGTCTTGAAGTGATTAAAAGAAATTTATTTAAAGGCAAAGACCTAAAAAGGAATGGGCTAGTTAGTTAACAGTTTACAATATCATAGCAAAGCAAAGCCGGTATCTTATTAAGCAACACAGTTCACAGGTTGTCACTGATCATTCCCCATGACCACCTGGGAAGAAACCAGTGCAAAAAACATGCACTAGGGGGGCATGAAAGAGCAACATTGGCATGTAATGCAAATTAACATAGTACAGCAGCACAGTACTAAAAAAATGACTTTTGCAATAGCAATACAGAATACCTACTGCACAGATGCCCTATCTAACCACTGGCCAGTGGAACAATGTAGAGTCTGCCAGCGATGATGGTCAAGGACCTCTCACCACTGATGACTCTGATTCTGATATTGAGAGGTCCATCAGTGGCCAGCAAAAGGGTCAATCAGGAGCCAACCTAGCCCAGGCAGTCAATCAGAAGTCCTCCTTCCCCAGGGTCACTGTAGCAACAGCCAATCGGGGCACAGTCCAGCCTCCTCTCTCCCTGCAGCTGTCCTTCACAGGAGAGAAGAGAAAAGTCCTTTGTACTGTTTATTTTGTCAGCACTGACAAATGGCTGTGTTTTAAGTTATTTTGGGAGGACAGCAAATTTACACTGTTATACAAGCTGTATACTACACTACTACTGAAGAAATTACACTTTGCTACAATGTAAAGTAGTGAGTATACAGCTTGTATAACAGTGTAAATTTGCTGTCCTCCCAAAATAACTCAAAACACAGCCATTAATGTCTAAACCACTGACAACAAAAGTGAGTACACCCCTAAATGAAAATGTCTAAATTGGACCCACCCTCCCCGGTGTCATGTGACTCATTAGATTTACAAGGTCTCAGGTGGGAATGAGGAGCAGGTTTGTTAAATTTGGTGTTATCGCTCTCACTCTCTCATACTGGTCACTGGAAGTTCAACCTGGCACCTCATGGCAAAAAACTCTCAGAGGATCTGAAAAAAAGAATTGTTGCTCTACATAAAGATGACCTAGGCTATGAAAAGATTGCCAAGACCCTGAAACTGAGCTGCAGCATGGTGGCCAAGAGTCCACACAGCGGTTTAACAGGACAGGTTCCACTCAGAACAGGCCTCGCCATGGTCGACCAAAGAAGGTGAGTGCACGTGCTCACCCTCATATCCAGGGGTTGTCTTTGGGAAATAGACGTATGAGTGCTGCCAGCATTACTGAAGAGGTTGAAGGGGTGGGGGGTCAGTCTGTCAGTGCTCAGACCATACGCCACACACTGCATTAAATTGTTGTGCATGGCTGGGGTCTCAGAAGGAAGCCTCTTCTAAAGATGATGCGCAAGAATGCCCACAAACAGTTTGCTGAAGACAAGCAGACTAAGGACATGGATTACTGGAACCATGTCCTGTGGTCTGATGGGACCAAGATAAACTTGTTTGGTTCAGATGGTATTAAGTGTGTGGTGGCAACCAGGTAAGGAGTACAAAAACAAGTGTGTCTTGCCTACAGTCAAGAATGGTGGAGGGAGTGTCATGGTCTGGGGCTGCATGAGTGCTGCCGGCACTGGGGAGCTACAGTTCATTGAGATAACCATGAATGCCAACATGTACTGTGACATACTGAAGCAGAGCATGATCCCCTCCCTTCGGAGACTGGGCCACAGGGCAGTATTCCAACATTATAACGACCCCAAACACACCTCCAAAACTACCACAGCTTGCTAAAGAAGCTGATGGTAAAGGTGATGGACTGGTCAAGCATGTCTCCAGACCTAAACCCTATTGAACATCTATGGGGCATCCTCAAACGGAAGGTGGAGGAGCGCAAGGTCTCTAACATCCACCAGCTCCATGATGTCATCATGGAGGAATGGAAGATGACTCCAGTGGCAGCCTGTGAAGCTTTGGTGAACTCCATACCCAAGAGGGTTAAGGCAGTGCTGGAAAATAATGGCGGCCGCACAAAATATTGACACTTTGGGCCCAATTTGGACATTTTAACTTAGTAGTCACTTTTGCTGCTGGGGGTTTGGACATTAATGGCTGTGTGTTGAGTTATTTTGAGGGGACAGCAAATTTACACTGTTATACAAGCTGTGCACTCACTACTTTATATGGTAGCAAAGTGTAATTTCTTCAGTGTTGTCACATGAAAAGATATAATATAATATTAGCAAAAATATGAGGGGTTTACTCACTTTTATTGTATATACACTAGTGAGTGTACAGTTTGTATAACAGTGTACATTTGCTGTCCCCTCAAAACAACTCAACACACAGTCATTAATATCTAAGCTGCTGGCAACAAAAGTGAGAATACCCCTAAGTGAAAATGTCCAAATTGAGCCCAACGTGTCAATATTTTGTGTGACCACCATTATTTTCCAGCACTGCCTTAACCCTCTTGGGCATGGAGTTCACCAGAGCTTCACAGGTTGCCATTGGAGTCCTCTTTCACTCCTCCATGAAAACATCACAGAGCTGGTGCATGTTAGATTATTTGCGCTTCTCCAACTTCCATTTGAGGATGCCCCACATATGCTCAATAGGGTTTAGGTCCGGAGGCATGCTTGGCCAGTCCATCACCTTTACCATCAGCTTCTTTAGCAAGGCAGTGGACGTCTTGGGGGTGTGTTTGGGGTCATTATCATGTTGGATTACTGCCCTGCGGCCCAGTCTCTGAAGGGAGGGGATCCTGCTCTGCTTCAGTATGTCACAGTGCATGCTGGCATTCATGGCTCCCTCAACAAACTGTAGCTCCCCAGTGCACTCATGCAGCCCCAGACCATGACACTCCCAGGGTGCACTCACTTTTGTGAGATACTGTACACACACACACACACACACACACACACACACACACACACGCACTGAAAACATTGTATAGTAAGGAATACAAACAAAAAATAGAGCAATGACTTGAGAGGAAAAGGGGAAAGCCTGTTTTAAGGCCCCCTTCCCTATGGGACTGTGGCAGTTAGGTAGTTTCAGGGCTCCCCTCAGTGAGTGAGAGGCTATAGGTTTAAGGCTCCCCTCTTCTCCTCAGGGGATCCCTGTAGTGAGCAGCTTTCAAGGCTCCCCACGCACCCTGAGGGCACATGGGGAGCCTTCTGGAAAGGTCAGCTGATTGGTGGAAGAAGCTTCTGGAAGGTCACATGACCTCCTGGAAATTTCTGGAAGGTTTTTGGGTCTATATAAAGGTAGTTCCGACCCCAGGAGCTCACTTGCCTCAGGAGGCATCTCTGTGGTGCTCCCCTCGCAGAGGCGGCTCTAGGCTTTGTGAGACCTTAGGCAAAACCTAGACATGATTTCCAACTTACGTCCATAATGGTAAAAATAATTCAAGTGATTCAAAAATTAACTTTATAAATTGCATATATTAAGAGCTTTAAAGTGCTGGTGTCAGTACTCTCTATCTCGGTGCTGGCGTCAGTGTCAAATTAGGTGGTTGCGAGGCCCCCGTGAGTGCAAGGCCTTAGGCGACCACCTAATTTGCCTAATTAGAGAGCCGCCTCTGTCCCCTCGCTCCAGCCCCTTTTTTCCTGTCAAGGCCAATTATTATGTGGTAGGGTCCCCTTTTTATTTAAAGGGGGGCTTTTGTGGTTATATTTCAGCTTGAGTTTTAATGACTAAGCTGCCAAAAGATTTTTTGATTCAATATGCTGATGAAATGTTGATATTTTTAAGGGATGGTTGTTAAGCTTGTGATAAAAATTGATGGCTTGAGTCGTAGTGACGGAGCCATTGTTTACATGAAGCATTTTAAGTTTAAATTTCAATTATTTTAGTATTGATGTTTCATGAATAAATTCTTCTTGTTTAAACCAATAATAAAATAGCCACGTCCAAGTTATCTTCCAGAAAAGTTGTTTGTGTTTATTTATTTATTTATGTCAGCATACTGCCTGCAGTCCCATAGCATATCAGTACCGTTTCCATCTTCACCCCTGGGGTTTAACATGCAGTCAGATTGCAAAATTCACAATTTAGTATACATGAGAAAACCGGTGCTTTGAGGATTCTGCCCTGGATCACCTTTCCTGCAGGCTGCCACACATTCCAAGCTACTGACCCACAGTAAGCATGCTTATTCCAGATCAGGGACTCAGAATTGAAGACACTAAATTAGCATATTAGAAAGAAAACTAACAATTTTGATCAGAGAAATCAGCTATGGCAATATCTATTATTCTTTCAGCACAAGGTTCCTTTTATTTAGTGAATCTGATTTTCTTTACACAGGAATGTTTGGTATAAAAATAAACCACATAACTTAATCTAAATCTGGCCACAGACATTTGTTTTCTTGTAAGATAAGTGCATAGACAACATGGTTGTAGCATATAAAAGTGTCTATGCAAACACACACACCCCTAATACCAGTGTTATCTTGAAAACACAGCAGTGATATGATAGAAAAAAAAAATGATTGTCAGAGATGTATGTAATCTGACTGTGCATACAACTGCTTAATGTACTCTTTAGCTGCCATATTAGACAAAGGGTGGAAGTAAAATTCTTCTATTATGTCGAAGTACGCTTTTGAACTTTTGACATATTCATCCATGATTTTATGTTTAAATGTAATTACATAAACCTATTTAGTAAAATTAGGTTTAGTGGTCCTTCAAATTTAACCTGGCAGAATAAAATATAGGGCCAAAGGTCACCAGTTACCTCACAGTTGCTAGTTTGCTTAATTATACATGCTGAAGGTGATTTAATAAAGAAGTAAAAGGCTAAGATAGAGACACTTTAAAAAATCTGTTCTGATTTAGCTTCTTCTTGAAAGGTATTGCACATTGCTTGTATACAAACAGTGCTTACTTGTCTAGGCCTTTTTAATATTTTTTTTATTGCCACTACTTTTGAAATGAAAGAAAAGAAAAGTGAAAAGACAGCACTTCCATGTTAAAAAAAACCCTTTAAATCATCTGTGCAAGCCTTGATAGTTATTGATATTTATGAATGTTGCTGTGCCCTTAACATAAATCCTCTTCACATTAGACTAGGGTCACTGCGGGTCAGTTGACAAATGATTACCTGACCTTGCCTTTGCTACTGTATATAATCACAAGAGTACTTGGATAGGGCTCCAGGTAACAATAGATACAATAAAAGCTGCTGACAGTTAATAATGGAGTTAAACGAATGAATCCACAGAACAACCCTCTCCTATACACTGCATGGATGCAGTATATACAATGAGTTGTTGTGATTATTTTTTAGAACTACCCCAGGCAAATGCAAACAAATATCCATTTGCCTGATTTAAATAATGCATAAGTCCACGATTAAATGCCCCATGTATAATTATCTCTTATTAATTTCCTGAAATTTCATCATTAGGCACTATATAAGTACCTCTAATAAATAAATACCTCTGTACACTTATGTTTGTTTTTATTGATTCATCTCTTGTACCCTCTCATGTGCTACTATTTACTAGCTTCTGTTGTATAGCTGATAATGTTGATAATTTATGTTCTCTTTGACATACCCTAATAAAAATATTGAACAGAAATAAATACCTCTAAATTGTGTTTCTTGGTTTGTGCTCTTCCACTCCTAAATAGCTTGTCTCCATGTGTTCACCCTTCCTCTTATCAGGATGTGTCCTACTTCTATTTTCTGAACAAGTATCTCACTCCTTGGTGCAATAAGGCCTCATTTACACTGCTGCTGGTAAACTGACGTTTTGAGGCATTTGGGTGTTTTTTCAGCTGCCCCTGAACTTTCCTCTATGTTATCTTATCAGTACATTTACACGGGATTGTTTAAGGTCGTTTCCAGGCAGTTGAGTTTAAAGGCTTTTTTTGGAACGCAAAAATGGGTCCAGACACCAGTTCAAAGGCATTTGAAACGCCAATCAGCTTGTAAACACCGCTAAATGCGCCTAAGCATGATAACTCGCATCTAGGACAGTTTCGTTTACAGGCATTTCCATTTAAAAAAAAAAAAAAAAATTCTTTAAAAACGCTCCTAGGCACAAAAGCTGCTAAGCGCCGCTAACCGCTTCTAAACGCCGCATGCAAAACATGTCAAAATGGCAGTTTTAGACGTCGGCTTCTAGCTGTCAAAATAAATCATTCAGGGAAGGTTAACATAGCGTCCCGTGTAAATGGAGCCTTAAGGTTCCCAAAGATGTTACAGAAAGGCCAATCTGTCAGTAAATGGTATGACCAGGGGGGTTATATGTTTTTAAGACCTACTTCCAAACAAGCATCACTTTCCGAAGCCTTCTCAGAGAGGGAGCTGATTGGCATATCCAAATATTTTCTTCCAAATGGAGCTTGCTCCAGTGTCTGTATGGTGCACCCCATCCCATTTCCATAGGCAAAACATGCATCTTGACAAAAATTCTTGGGTGAGCAGATGATGCATGCTTGGCCTGCTGCCATTGGATGACTGTATTTTTAGATTTGGACTTGATGCACCACTTTCTAAATTCTACCCTCTGTGAAGAGACGCTGCAAACACATCCTGTTAACTAATTATATCTAAAACCAGCATATTATGTCCAATGTTCAGTCTGTGTACAAGCACCATAACTTTAAACAAGTATTGAAATAAAATTCAGATTAGAATTAATTCACAAATGCAAAACATGCAGCGTTATATATTTATTATTTTTTTGATTTATTCCAATGAATTTTCCTATACATTACTGCACAGATTTGTTGAATGTCTATCCCATTTGCAGGTGTTATTATTTTTGAGGTGTCTTGCAAGCAGTGTAAGCACTTGAATTTGACTTGGTATCAGCCTCTAACAATCCCCTGTACAGAAGAGTTCAGCCTGGAAGAGGGAGAAGCCGAGTCGATTTGTTAGAGAAACCTGAAAAAAAGCTGTATAGCCACACTCCGATGCAACACCTTTATTAGAAATCAATAAAATCCATAAAGTCACACTGATATCCGAGGTACAGGTACAGAAACAGTTAGCGCGTTTCACGTCTCCATTGGACGCTTAATCATAGCCAAAGAATATCTTGTAATGTCTGGGATATATGTAGGAGTCTAACACATGTCTCCAATAAATATCTGATGGGATAGAGACACCCATACACACCGCAAGATTTGCAAGATATTAAACACATGTGTGCTGCAAGGAGAAAGGAGATATGGCTATGAATTATTGACATATACATTGATGGTGAATCACAAAGATATTTACTAAATGCATAATTGTCTGGACATATCTCAAAAAAAAAAAACATACTGCTAAGCGCTGATAAAATGCACGTGTGTGTATGACAGAACACATGCATATGTACAGTCAAAACAGGTGATGCTAATAAGCCTCTCTGAATTGATGGTAAAGGAGGACAAAGTTTAGATGTGGTATCATATATTGTGTCAAAAGCATAAATATAAATGTTGATATATTTAAATGTTAAAATTTTAATGAATTTGAATGCGGCCAGGAACGCTTCCAGGACAGAAAAACAACTAAATTAAGTGAAATGGATAGATATATAAATAAACAAGCAGATAAACGAAAAAAACAAACAGCTCTAGTATTATTATTGCTGGTTTTAAAAAAAAATATATATATTCTAAATACTACATTTGGGGCCAGAGGTGCATTTCCTGCACTAAAATAAAGTGCGTCGACATTGCTGGTTTAAAAAAAAATAAAAAATAGTGCTACATAGTACATTTGCACATTGCTGTGCATTTCTTGCACAAAATTAAAAAGTGTGTCTATATTGCTGGTTTAAAAAAAAAGAATAATAAATACCTCTACCACCTCCTCATCCGGTCAGCGTAACACCTTCACCACCAACTTCAGCACATCCACGGGGAAACGACAGCAGGCTGTTTTAAAACTGATATGTTTGGGGGATAAACCCCACACTGCGCAGGAGCTGTGGACGGGCATTGAACAACAGACCGATGAGTGGTTGTTGCCACTGAGCCTCAAGCCTGGCCTGGTGGTGTGCAATAATGGGCGAAATCTCGTAGCGGCTCTGGGCCTAGCCGGTTTGATGCACATCCCTTGCCTGGCGCATGTGCTGAATTTGGTGGTGCAGAAATTTCTAAAAAACTACCCGGATATGTCAGAGCTGCTGCAGAAAGTGCGGGCCGTCTGTGCACGCTTTCGGCGTTCTCACCCTGCTGCTGCTCGCCTGTCTGCGCTGCAGTGGAACTTCAGTCTTCCCGCTCACCGCCTCCTATGCGACGTGCCCACAAGGTGGAACTCCACCTTGCACATGCTGGAGAGACTGTGCGAGCAGCAGCAGGCAATAGTGGAGTTTCAGCTGCAGCACGCACGGGTCAGTCGCTCTACGGAACAGCACCACTTCACCACCAATGAGTGGGCCTCCATGCGAGACCTGTGTCCTCAACCTCCACATCCACCTCCTTCTTCATTTTTTTTTTTTTATGTGATTTTAAGTTATTTACCTATCCACATTTGCTTGCAGGGCACTTGTCCTACTCTTACTCCCATTTTGCTTCCTTTTGCAGCCCTCTAGCCCTTTCCAGGACTTTTTTAGAGTCATTTTAGTGCCCAAAAGTTCGGGTCACCATTGACTTCAATGGGGTTTGGGGGTCAAGTTCGGGTCAAGATCGTCCGAACTCAAACTTTTTTGCAAAGTTTGGCCGAATCCGCCAAACCCGAACATCCAGGTGTCCACTCAACTCTAATCCCTACCTGTTCTTGAGGGCCTTAGAGCTAGGTGGTTGCAAGATATCCCAGACCTTGACAATGATGACTGGGATGATATATGGGATTTTCCCTTTCGATCCCTGGTTTCCGTGAGGGATCATTTGATTCAGTTTAAAATAGTCCACCGTGCATATTTCACACCCTATAGACTGCACAAAATGAACCCCAGCTCTCTGTGGAGATTTTATTCATATTTTTTGGACCTGCCTGGTCATTGTCGGGTCCTGGGAAGAAGTATTAACTCTCATAAATCTGGTTACTGCAATAACCATATATATTTGGGGCTTAATTGAGCAATTAATACCCACAGTGGCGGGACGCGCTTTTTTTTTTTTTTTTTTTTTTTAGATATGTTTATTGAGTTTCAAGAAGACTTACATACAAAAAGACAACAATACAGTAAGCACTAAACTAGTGCTAGTCAAAAAGACAGAAAAACTGTACATCTACAAAATAAACCTTCATTTGACAAAAATTACACACGTCTCATGTGGTTATTGTTTATGCAGAAAAGTCTGGTTCTGTAGCACAATAGGACATAAGGTATTAGTATAGATAACCCATCTATAACTTAAACAACAGAAGAGTCAGTCGGGCTTGACCATTTAAGGCAGTACAGGACATAACGTAAGGGGGCTGGCCAGCCAGCTACCCCATATTTTATAAAACATCTTACTCCTTTTCCTAATATTGAATGTGAGTTTGTAAAAATGCAAGGCATCATTCACGAATTTTAACCATAAGGTACTTGTTAGAGACTCCGATCCCTTCCATGTCAGTGGGAGAAACTTCCTCGCATAGAAGTAAAGGATGCGGACAAGTTTCTTGGCCTGAGAAGAAAGAGATAGATCTACAAAAATATCCAGTAGGCAATTCTTGGGGTGTATAATATTGGAGAGGCCCAGGGCCGAGAAAATGAAGGAGCCTATATTTACTCAGAAGTCTTGGAATATAGGACAGGTCCAGAAGCAATGCAGGAAATCGGCCTGCTGTCTGCAACCCCTAAAACAGTCAGCTGTAGTTGACAATCCCATCTTGTGCAGTCTAATAGGAGTATGTCATGTACCTGGTGATGGAGTCTGGCTTATGCAGGGGGTACCTCTCTTGCGGCCCCGGTTCGTGAGTCCCTGGTAGTGCAGACAGGGAACCCAGGAGCACGGGGGGGGCATGAGGGGTGGACAGTCACTGATGCAAGGTAGATGTCCACTGGAGCTCGTGCAGGCAGAAGGGTCGTGAGGCAGTCCGGGTCGGTAACTGGTGGGCGGTGCAGTACAAGGGTTCAGGCAGACGGATGGTCGGGTGCAGGCTGGGTCGGTAACGTTCAGGCAGCAAGGTACAAGGGAGCAGGCAGTGTTCAGAGCAGGGTCAAAGCAGGCCCGGTCACAAGAACAGGTATCAGATAGTCAGGAAGCAAGGAACTCACACTAAACGCTGTAGAACGGACAGCATTTGCTACAGGAAGCAGGAAGTTTAAATAGAGCTGCTGCTGCTCCAGGAATTAGAGGAAACCACAAGCAAATGCAATTAACCCTCAGCGCAGTCTTTTCCTAACATTGTCCCCCCCCAAGGGGCAGCCTCCGGATGCCCAAACGGGCTAGTTTAGCAGGGTTGTTCTCCTTGAAGGATTGGATGAGTTCATCCGCATGAATGTTATCTGCAGGCTCCCAGGAGTTTTCTTCTGGGCCGTAGCCCTTCCACTTCACTAAGTATGGAACCGTGCTACCCCTCTTCCGGCAATCCAGGATAGCCTCCAGTTCAAACTCCTCTTCGCCATCTACTAGGATTGGGCCTTGGTGGACTAGTCTTGGGGAAAAGGATTTGGGGTCACAGTCTTCAGGAGTGACACGTGGAACACTGGGTGGACACGAAGGGACGATGGGAGCTCCAACTCATAGGCCACCCTGTTAATCTTCCTTTTCACAGGGAAGGGGCCAATAAACCTGGGGCCCAATTTCCTGGAGGGGCAGGCTAGCCTCAAGTTCCTCGTGACCAGCCAGACCTTTTCCCCAGGCTGTAAGTCCAACTCTCCCCATCTTCCCTTGTTGAACACCTCTTTGTTATGCTCCTGGGTCTGGGCCATGGTCTCCTGAAGGAGTTTGTGGTTCTCTTCCCAGAACTTGGTCATTTCTTGGGCCGCTGGTACAGTACTTTCAAGACCGTGGTTGAGCATAAATGTCGGGTGGAACCCGTAATTGGCCAGAAACGGAGACTGGTTGGTAGCTGAATTGACGGTGTTATTGAAAGCAAACTCTGCCAGGGGCAGCAGAGAGGCCCAGTCGTCTTGTGAGAATGACGAGAAGCAGCGGAGATACTGCTCGAGCATCTGATTGGTCCTCTCTGTCTGCCCATTTGTCTGTGGGTGGTATGCCGAAGAGTATGCCAGTTCAATGTCAAGTACGGAGCACAGGGCCTTCCAGAACTGGGAGGTAAACTGGACTCCGCAGTCAGAGACAATGCTGGTTGGAAGTCCATGGAGCCTCACTATTTCTCAGATGAATATCTCGGCCGTTTCAGTGGCTGATGGGGTTCCCTTCATGGGCAAGAAGTGGGCCATCTTTGTTAGCCGATCCACTACCACGAAGATGGTAGAATACCCCTGGGATGGCGGCAGCTCGACAATAAAGTCCATTGAGATCATGGACCAGGCCCTCTCGGGCACCGGAAGTGGCTTTAGTAAGCCCCAGGCCTTGGTCTTGCTGCTCTTGTTCTGGGCACAGATAAGGCATGAGCTGACGTATTTCCTACAGTCCTTGCCTGCTCGTGGCCACCAGAATGATCGCAGCAGCAGTTCGGTAGTTTTGCGAGCACCGAAGTGTCCCCCCAATTTACTGTCGTGACAGGATGCCAGAACTGATAGGCGTTGGTCCACTGGGATAAAAAGTCTGTTGCCATGCCACAGTAGGCCATCTCTGGTTAGTAGGTTGGGGTCTGTCGGTCCGGGAGTCCTGGCTAGGGACTGTCTGATTCGGGACAACAGGTCCCCTTGGGTTAACAGGAAGTTTGGGGGGTGCAGGATCGTATCAGGGGCCCCCGGCTCACCAGGTTTACAGAACATCCTTGATAGGGCATCAGGCTTGACGTTCTTTGACCCTGGCCTGTATGTTACGTGGAAGAGGAAGCGTGAGAAGAAGAGTGCCCACCGGGCTTGGCGAGGTCTCAGTCTCTTGGCTGCTCTAAGGTATTCCAAATTTTTGTGATCCGTGAAGATCAAAATGGGGTGCCTGGCTCCCTCTAACAGATAGCGTCACTCTTCCAAGGTCAATTTAATTGCCAGAAGCTCCCTATCTCCCACATCGTAATCCCTTTCTGGGGTGGTCAGTTTGCGGGAGAAGAACGCCACAGGGTGTAGGGCAGCCTTGACTCCATGCCTTTGAGATAGCACCTCCCCCACGGCTACTTCAGAGGCATCTACCTCCAGGACAAATGGCAAGGCGGGGTCAGGGTGCCTGAGGATGGGTGCAGAAGTGAAGAGTTTCTTAAGGGTCACAAAGGCTTCCTGGGCTTCCGTGGTCCACATGAATCGTGTGTTCAGCTTGGTCAGCTGGGTAATTGGGGCAATAATGGCTGAGATCCCCTTTATAAATTTTCTATAAAAATTGGCAAAGCCAATGAACCGCTGAACTCCCTTCTTGTCTGTAGGTCCGGCCAATCCAGGATAGCCGTGACCTTCTGTGGGTCCATGGTAATGCCGGTGACGGAGATGATAAGCCCCAGGAAGGGGATACTTGACCGTTCAAAGTCGCATTTCTCCGCCTTGGCATAGAGCCCATGTTGTCGAAGGTGGCGCAGGACACTAGCCACATGCCTGCGGTGCTCTTCTAGGGTAGGGGAGAAAACCAGGATATCATCCAAGTAAACGATAACGAACTGATCCAAGAAGTCTTTAAACACATCGTTTACAAAGTGCTGAAACGTAGCTGGGGCGTTACAAAGCCCAAAGGGCATCACCAGGTACTCAAAGTGTCCGAACCGGATTCGGAAGGCGGTCTTCCATTCATCGCCCCCCCCCGGATACGGACTAAGTTATATGCTCCGCGGAGGTCCAGCTTGGTGAACACTCTCGGTGCTCCTAACCTCTGGAAGAGCTCTGGGACCAGGAGGAGAGGATAGCGTTTTTTCACCATTATCTTATTTAGTTTGCGGTAGTCAATGCAAGGTCTCAGCGTGTGATTCTTCTTTTCTACAAAGAATATTCCTGCTCCTGCAGGCAACGTAGAGGGTCGGATGAACCCCTTCTGTAGGTTCTCATCTATATAGGCCTTGAGGACCACCAGTTCCAGCTCCGTTAAAGGGAAAATCCTTCCAAAAGGGACTTCGGCTCTGGGGAGGAGCTCGATAGGGCAGTCATATGCCCTGTGGGCTGGCAACTGTTCTGCGCCCTTCTTGCTGAACACATCTAGGTAACTGTGGTACACCGAGGGCACCAACTGACGGACGTCTAGGTCTTCATCTGTGTCCAGACTGAGCAGCGTAGGAACAGCTTCCTTAGTCACTGGGAAGCAGTGCTGGCGGCAATAAGGTGACTGGAACTTGGTTTCGGCTGTAGCCCAGTTGA
>BLSH010530498.1:69724-80295 GCA_018402905.1 Glandirana rugosa
CTGGGCCGGACGAAACTGGGACGAGACTTGTGACGAGGGAACATGGAACGACGGACTTGCAATGGCTGGAGGTTCAGAGGTCATGGTCACTGTGGTGCAGGCTGTAGATTGGCCCGTGGTGAGCTCCTGGAGCCGTCTCTCTAACCGGTAGTAGTCCTCCTGCAAGGATTGTATGGCTTGGGTCAGCCCGGCTAGGTGAGAGCAAAGTTTGTTCACAGGAGAGGCCCCCCGCGCAGACTAAGGCATGGCTGTCCGTTACTGTCATGTACCTGGTGATGGAGTCTGGCTTATGCAGGGGGTACCTCTCTTGTGGCCCCGGTTCGTGAGTCCCTGGTAGTGCAGACAGGGAACTCAGGAGCATGGGGGGGCATGAGGGCTGGACAGTCACTGATGCAAGGTAGATGTCCGCTGGAGCTCATGCAGGCAGAAGGGTCATGAGGCAGTCCGGGTCAGTAACTGGCGGGCGGTGCAGTACAAGGGTTCAGGCAGATGGATGGTCGGGTGCAGGATGGGTCGGTAACGTTCAGGCAGCAAGGTACAAGGGAGCAGTGTTCAGAGCAGGGTCAAAGCAGGCCGGGTCACAGGAACAGGTATCAGATAGTCAGGAAGCAAGAAACTCACACTAAACGCTGTAGAACGGACAGCATTTGCTACAGGAAGCAGGAAGTTTAAATAGAGCTGCTGCTGCTCCATGAATTAGAGGAAACCACAAGCAAATGCAATTAACCCTCAGCACAGTCTTTTCCTAACGGAGTAAGATGGGAGTGGTGGAAGAACTTGATTTGAATAATCCAATCTTTGGAGGAAATGACAGAGGTTTTGAATGTATCACTGAATTCTGACCAGTCCTCTTCTGTAATTGTTAAGTCCATAGAAGACCATCTAACTTGTGCATTCCTAAACCTAGGGTTGGTGTCTGTTATAAGGGCAGTATAGTAAGTATAGATGAGCTTTGTGGTCTCCGGGTCTCTTACTAACTAGTAACTAGAGAGGGCATTTGGATAGGGTTAGCCAGGGAACCGAATTGTGTACAAACAGCATGGCAGAGTCGGTAGTAATAAAACAGATATGTATTCGGTAGGTTAAAATATATCTGCATTTGGCGAAAGGACTTAAAACCCTGTGTGTTGTAGATGTGGCAGAGGTATTTGACCCCCCCTAGAGGACCATTGTATAGGATCGGGTAAGGAATTTAATTCTTTAAGAGTAGGGTTAAGCCATAAGGGGGTATTTGGGGAGGTCAAAAAAGTGTCTTTAAGATTCTTAGCGACTATTGACCTAAATCCTAAATAAGGAAAGAGACATACGTATTATGGATGTACCTGGCTGGCCAGGGTCACAATCCCTATATCTTATATTGTGGAGGGTTTCCATGGAAGAGACAATAGCTCCTTCCGTGCTGCTACAGGCATTAGTGGGGTTCGGATGTAGCCAGTCATGAATATGTACTAATTGGGAGGCTAAATCATATAAGTAAAACTTGGGAAAGGCCAAACCTGACAAGTGGGAGGGGAGTCTTAGTGTTTCTAGGGCAACCCTAGACGACCGACCATTCCAAAATGACCCTACAGGGGGAATTGGCCATAGTAGTTTGGGGAGGTAGATCATTTTGATAATGTTGGTCCTACCCATGAGATCCAAAGGCAGATCCATCCATTGCTTAGTGTACTCTTGTGACTGTGACAACAATAGGCATAAGTTATTGGTGATACAGTATCTCACAAAAATGAGTACAACCCTCACATTTTTGTAAATATTTTATTATATCTTTTCATGTGACAACACTGAAGAAATGACACTTTGCTACAATGTAAAGTAGTGAGTGTACAGCTTGTATAACAGTGTAAATTTGTTGTCCCCTCAAAATAACTCAACACACAGCCATTAATGTTTAAACCGCTGGCAACAAAAGTGAGTACACCCCTTAGTGAAAATGTCAAAATTGGGCCCAAACAGTCAATATTTTGTGTGGCCACCATTATTTTTCAGCTTCACAGGTTGCCATTGGAGTCCTTTACCTCTCCTCCATGATGACATCACAGAGTTGGTGGATGTTAGAGACCATCTTCCATCTTCCATTTGAGGATGCCCCACAGATGCTCAGTAGGTTTTAGGTCTGGAGACATGCTTGGCCAGTCCATTACCTTCACCCTCAGCTTCTTTAGCAAGGCAGTGGTCATCTTGGAGGTGTGTTTGGGGTAGTTATGTTGGAATACTTCCCTGCGGCCCAGTCTCCAAAGGGAGGGGATCATGAGCCCTTGTCACATTAACGAGTCACATGACACCGGGGATGGAAAATGGCTAATTAATGCCAATTTGGACATTTTCACTTAGGGGTGTACTCACTTTTGTTGCCAGCGATTTAGACATTAATGGCTGTGTGTTGAGAAACTTTACACTGTTATACAAGCTGTACACTCACTACTTTACATTGTAGCAAAGTGTCATTTCTTCAGTGTTGTTACATGAAAAGATATAATAAATTATTTACAAAAATGTGAGGGGTGTGAGATACTATATACATATATATATATTCCCTGCATTCAGTGTAGACTTGGGGATGGAGTTCACCAGAGCTTCACAGGTTGCCACTAGAGTCCTCTTCCACTCCCCCATGACGAGGAGCTGGTGGATGTTAAAGACTTTGCGCTCCCCCACCTTCCATATGAGAATGCCCCACAGATGCTCAATAAGGTTTAGGTCTGGAGATATGCTTGGCCAGTCCATCACCTTTAGCCTCAGCTGGTTTAGCAAGGCAGTGGTCATCTTGAAGGTGTGTTTCGGGTTGTTAACATGTTGAAATACTGCCCTGTGGCCCAGTCTCCGAGGGGAGGGGATCATGCTCTGTTTCAGTATGTCACAGTACATGTTTTGAATTCATGGTTCCCTCAATGATCTGTAGCTCCCCAGTGCCGGCAGCACTCATGCAGCCCAAGACCATGACACTCTCACCACCATGCTTGACTGTAGGCAAGACACACTTGTCTTTGTACTCCTCACCTGGTTGTTGCCACACACGCTTGACACCATCTGAACCAAACAAGTTTATCTCAGTCTCATCAGACCACAGGGCATGGTTTCAGTAATCCATGTCCTTAGTCTGCTTGTCTCAGCAAGCTGTTTGGGGGCTTTCTTGTGCATCATCTTTAGATGAGGCTTCCTTCTATGACAACAGCCATGCAGACCAGTTTGATGTAGTGTGTGGTGTATGGTCTGAGCACTGACAGGCTGATCCCTCACCCATTCAACATCTGCAGCAATGCTGGCAGCACTCATATGTCTATTTCCCAAAGACAAGTTCTGGATATGAAGCTGAGCATGTGCACTCAACTTCTTTGGTCGACCATGGCGAGGCTTGTTCTGAGTGGAACCTGTCCTGTTAAACCGCTGTATGGTCTTGGCCACTGTACTGCAGCTCATTTTCAGGGTCTTGGCAATCTTCTTATAGCCTAGGCCATCTTTATGTAGAGCAACAATTCTTTTTTTCAGATCCTCAGAGAGTTCTTTGCCATGAGATGCCATGTTGAACTTCCAGTGACCAGTATGGGAAAGCATGAGCGATAACACCACATTTAATACACATGCTCCCCATTCACACCTGAGACCTTGTAACACCAACAAGTTACATGACACTGGGGAGGGAAGATGGCTAATTGGGCCCAATTTGGACATTTTCACTTAGGGGTGTACTCTTTTTGTTGCCAGCAGTTTAGACATTAATAGCTGTGTGTTGAGTTTTTTTGAGGGCACAGCAAATTTACACTGTTATACAAGCTGTACACTCCCATGAATGCCAACATCTACTGTGACATACTGAAGCAGAGCATGATCCCCTCCCTTCAGAGACTGGCCCGCAGGCAGTATTTCAACATAATAACGACCCCAAACACACCTCCAAGACAACCACTGCTTTGCTATAGAAGCTGAGGGTAAAGGTAATGGACTGGCCAAGCATGTCTCCAGGCCTAAACCCTATTGAGCATCTGTGGGGCATCTTCAAATGGAAGGTGGAGAAATGCAAGGTCTCTAAAAGCCACCAGCTCCATGATGTCATCATGGAGGAGTGGAAGAGGACTCCATTGGCAACCTGTGAAGCTCTTGTGAACT
This sequence comes from Glandirana rugosa, assembly GCA_018402905.1. NCBI lineage: Eukaryota > Metazoa > Chordata > Amphibia > Anura > Ranidae > Glandirana > Glandirana rugosa. The sequence continues at coordinate 73,832 of BLSH010530498.1, forward strand.
CCATGCTCAAGAGGGTTAAGGCAGTGCTTGAAAAGAATGGTGACCACACAAAATATAGACACTTTGGGTGCAATTTGGACATTTTCACTTAGGGGTGTACTTACTTTTGTTGCCAGTGGTTTAGACATTAATGGCTGTTTGTTGAGTTATTTTGAGGGGACAACACATTTACACTGTTATACAAGCTGTACACTCACTACTTTACATTGTAGCAAAGTGTCATTTCTTCAGTGTTGTCACATGAAAAGATATAGTAAAATGCTTACAAAGATGTGAGGGGTGTACTCACTTTTGTGAGATACTGTATATGAAGACAATGACAATTTAATCATTACCCCCAGGTATCGGAAGGAGGAGACTATCTGTAACTTGGATTCTGGGTGAATCAGGGGTATGGCATCTAATGGGAAAAGAATGGATTTTTTTCCAATTCACTCAAAATCCAGTATAGTCCCCAAAGGTGTTAAGAAGAGAAGGCCTCTGTCACCTGGGAGTTAACCCTAATGCGGGCCATTGGCGAAACATAGAGGAGTTGGATCCATGCCACCATGCGTGGACCAAAGTCATACCGCAGCAGTACCTGGAAAATGTAAGGCTATTCCACACTGTTGAAGGCCTTTCACGTGTCAAGTGATACGATAACACGAATAGATGAACAGTTGTGGGGGAATTGCATGTTATGAAATAATCTCCAAATATTCATTCTGGTGGAGCGCCCAGGTATAAAGCCTCCCTGATCACTGCCTATCAGTTTCACAATCACCTTGTTAAGATGGTTGGCCAGCACTTTAGTAAGGATGTTAACGTCCACATTAATGAGCGATATTGGGTGATACGAGCCTCTGGTGGTATACAGGTCTTTATAGAAGGAAAAAAAATGCTTCTACAATGTTCTGGGGGTGTCACTGATTCTACCCTGGGGGGGTCAGAATCCAGGATATAGAGATAGGAGTGCGGTCAGGTCTAGTCAAGTAGATCAAGGAGGTGACCAGCCTTGTTGCCATGTTCAAAGGCCTTCTGGGTAACATAGAGCATACGTATTTTAGTTAAGTCGAACAAGTGGAGCTCATACTCCTTGCGTTTGTGCAGCCACAAATCCTGCCTGGAGGAGTCAGGTTCTACAACATAGGTGGCTTCTGCAGCCACCAGTGCATCTTCCAGTTCCTTGGTGCATTGTTGAGCATTATTACGAAGTGCACCCGTAATAGACATAAAAGTGCCTCTTAATACCGCCTTTGAAGCCTCCCAGGCTGTTGATGAGTCAGTAGGGCCCTGATTTACACTCCAGTAATCCACAATACCCTTCCCACAGGCTCCCTGTATAATCTCGTCCTCCAGCCACTGTAGGTTCAGGCACCAAATAGCAGGATCCGAATCGGGAAGGAGGAGGAGATCCACCGAAAGAGGCGCATGGTCAAAGACATTCCTGTGTAAGTAGGATACCGAGGAGACCAGAGGAAGAACATCTGTAGTAGTAATTGCCAAATCATTACGAGATATAGTGTGAAAGGAGTCAGAGTGACAGGAGTACTGACACTCATCTGGATGTTTCCACCTCCAGAGTTCAGTAAGATCATGCACCCGGGTACAATGTATAAAGGACCAATTGATCATTCAGAAAACCCTGTTTTGGTCTGTTACCGCCACCAATCCCTATATCAATGTACAAAAAGAAACCCCTTGTTTGTGGGACTTTGAAGGTGGTGGTACAGAATACACTTTCAAAAGTATGTAGTCAGAAAAAACATATTTATTGCACATAAATCCATTTATAAAATATGCATAAAGCAATAGAAGACAGGTATGAATGTCACTATATCATCTGTTAAGAACACCACAACGTTGACAATATGTATTGCACACACAAACAGCTATAAGTGTACAGAAGATGGTCACATTCCACAATCCTACACAAAGGGAAAGAGGCCGACGCATTTCAGGTTCAAGCCTTTCGTCAGGGGCTTATTTGCAGAACGTGTCTGATATAACTGATCTGTTTGCGTCTCAAATAATTCTTCAACAAGATATGTGCAAAAAGGAAAAAGAGTAGAAAGGTTGAGTAGACAACTTCTATACAAATGTAGCGGAGGATTCCACAACACAATTTATTTATAAATACAGTTGTATGCAAATGTTTAGGAACCCCTCACAATTGCCATGATTGTCATTTATAAATATTTGGGTGTTTGGATCAGCAATTTCATTTTGATCTATCAAATAACTGAAGGACAAAGTAATATTTCAGTAGTGAAATGAGGTTTATTGGATTAACAGAAAATGTGCAATATGCATCAAAACAAAACTAGACAGGTGCATACATTTGGGCACCCTTGTCATTTTGTTGATTTGAATACCTGTAACTACTTAGCACTGATTAATTGGAACACACAATTGGTTTGATGAGCTCATTAAGCCTTGAACCTCAGGTGCATCCAATCATGAGAAAAGGTATTTAAGGTGGCCAATTGCAAGTTGTTGTTCTCTTTGACTCTCCTCTGGAGAGTGGCAACATGGGGGCCTCAAAACAACTCACAAATGACCTGAAAACAAAGATTGTTCTACATTATGGTTTAGGGGAAGGCTACAAAAAGTTATCGCAGAGATATAAGCTGTCAGTGTCCACTGTGAGGAACATAGTGAAGAAATGGAAGACCACAGGCACAGTTCTTGTTAATGCCAGAAGTGGCAGGCCACATAAAATATTGGAGAGGCAAAGGCAAAGGATGGGGAGAACGGTCAAAAACAGCCCACAGACCACATCCAAAGACCTACAACATCAACTTAATGCAGATGGTGTCACTGTGCATCATTCAACAATTCAGCGCACTTTGCACAGAGAGAAGCTGTATGAGAGAGTGATGCCAAAGAAGCCTTTTCTGCACACACGCCACAAACAGAGTCGCTTCAGGTATGCAAACGCACATTTGGACAAGCCAGCTTCATTTTGGAATAAGGTGCTGTGGACTGATGAAACAAAGATTGAGTTATTTGGTCATAACAAGGGGCGTTAGGCATGGCGGCAAAAGAACACAGCGTTCGAAGTACAACACTTGCTACCCACAGTAAAATTTGGTGGAGGTTCCATCATCTTGTGGGGCTGTGTGGCCAGTGCCGGTACTGGGAATCTGGTTAAAGTTGAGGGTCACATGGATTCCACTCAATATCAGCAGATTCTTGAGAATAATGTTGACGAATCAGTCACAAAGTTAAAGTTACGTTGGGGCTGGATATTTCAACAAGGCAAAGACCCAAAACACTGCTCAAAATCTACTCGGGCATTTATGCAGAGGAACAAGTACAATGTTCTGGAATGGCCATCCCAGTCCCCAGACCTGAATATCATTGAACATCTGTGGGGTGATTTGAAGCGGGCTGTCCATGCTCGGCAACCATCAAACCTAACTGAACTGGAGATGTTTTGTAAGGAGGAATGGTCCAAAATACATTCATCTGGAATCCAGACACTCATTACAGGCTATAGGAAGCGTCTAGAGGTTGTTATTTCTGCTAAAGGAGGCTCTACTAAAAATTGATGTGATTTTTCTGTTGGGGTGGCCAAATTTATGCACCTGTCTAATTTTGCTTTGATGCATATTACACATTTTCTGTTAATCCAATAAACCTCACTTCACTACTGAAATATTACTGTGTCCTTCAGTTATTTGATAGATCAAAATGAAATTGCTGATCCAAACACCCAAATATTTATAAATGACAATAATGGAAATTGTCAGGGGTTCATAAACTTTTGCATACAACTGTACATCGTCCCAAAGTCCATTGTCCAGGACGGGAGAGAGCACACCAGAAAGGGGGGGAATGGGAAGACACTCGATCATACCCCCAAACGGACCCCCCAAGGCATTCATTTATGAGGGTAAGTGGTTTCCCCAAGGGGGATGGCGGGATTGACAGCTCAAATCCCCCTGCCAGCAATGCCTGGCAATGAAAACCGTCTGCCTCTTTCCCTTTGTGTAGGATTGTGGAATGTGACCATCTTCTGTACACGTATAACTGTTTGTGTGTGCAATACATATTTTCAATGTTGTGGTGTTCTTAACAGATGATATAGTGACATTCATACCTGTCTTCTATTGCTATATGCATATTTTACAAATGGATTTAGGTGCAATAAATATGTTTTATCTGACTACATACTTTTGAAAGTGTATTCTGTACCACCACCTTCAAAGTCCCACAAACAAGGGGTTTCTTTTTGTACAATGTATAAAGGAGGGATAAGATCTGCTACTACCTCCCAAGCAGTCTATTGCAGGGTCTAGGATAGCATTAAAATCCCCAAAATAAAGTATAGCACCTGGGGACCTTGCTAGAGGGAGAAGGGACAATTTGGAGAGTATGTCTGGGGAAAAGGGGGAGGGGGATATAGACATTGATTGTGTAAGGGTCACTAAAGGAAACTTTAAGGTTAGCACTACAAATCAGCCCTATGGATCTGTTTTGACTTACAGGACTTCTACTGGGAAAGACTTTGCTAGTAAAATGGAGATCTCTTGGGAGTAGACAGTATGGGTGGCATGGTATGAGGAGGTCAGCCATGAGCGTTTAAGAGACCATAGTCTCGTATTAACCAAATGCTTCTCCTGAAGGCAAATAATATGGGGTTTATACATTTTAAGGAAGGAGAAAACTAACGATGGCTTGTGAGATGAGTTCATACCCCCTTGTATTTCAGGAAATAAGTTTCAATGACTTAGCCATAATAATAATATAAGGATCCTGAATAGAACTAAAGCAGTGAGATTCAAACCGGTTATGAGACATGTAAGTAAAGTCATGTACATTCACAAGGAAAAAACATAAAAATTGGTAGAGAGAACAGCAGAACGAAAAACCCAGAAAGCCATGCTGACTCCATAAAAAACCATGAAGGGGACCAAACAAAATCCCACCTGTCCCACCCTGCTCAACCATCCCCAACTCAGTGAGCCTTGGATCCCAATACGCAAAAAAAAAACATTGTTAGAGGTTGCAGAAAAAAGTCACAAAAAAAACAAAAAACCTGTGGCCTCGCCACCTTTCGGTATGGGGTCAATAGCAAGCTCAGAGGGCTCTCAACAAAAACCTCCATTGTCCCAACTGAACAATGGAGTGCATAGTTGAATTAGAAGGCACAATCAGTGACATCCTACAGTGCTAGGGCCTGGTAGAATGTAAGTAGCAGCAGAATACAGTGTGGGCTAAATCTGGGTTCAGACCAATATTTAAAGCCAGCTCATGGTCAGGAGTGCAGCATGGTTATTAGAAGGCCACATAGATCATTCAGTGAAGTCAGAGGGGCTGCTTAGTATCTGTATCTTGGCCTGAAATCACAGTTAATGAGGATTATTCAGCTGAAACACAGAGCAAGGCGGGGAGAAGTATAAATGTATTGCCGATCATGGTCAGTTGCGCCTACATCATTGCTGGGTTCCAGAACCAGTGTCTATCCAGGCCATAGCTTCTTTAGGATTTGTATAAAAGTGAGCCTCACCATCACATGTAGTTCTCAACTTGGCTGGAAAAAGCATGGCGTATTGTAGGCCCTCCTTACGCAGACAGTCTTTGACTGCAGCAAAGGAGATACGTAGGCCATTAAAACTTAAGTGGCCTTTTCTATCTGGCTAGATGCAATATAGACACCTTGTCCTAAAAATTAAGTTTCTGGGCAATCAATGGGTCCGGGGGGGCCCCAGGGGTAGATGGACGTGGAGGGGTGCAATGTGCACGTTCAATGATGAAGGCATGAGATAACACTTCAACCCCAAGAGCATCCCGCAGCCAGGAGTGAATAAAACATTCAGGGTGAAGCACCTCAGAATGTTTTGGGAACCCCACAAAACGGAGATGGTTCCTTGGGGAATGGTTCTCCAGGTCATCCAATTTAGCTTTAAGGGTCGCCAGTTCATCAGTGGCCGTGTTCAAGGTGGCAAATAAGGGGTTCACACCATCTTCCAGGGTACTGATGCGTTCCTCCGCAGCGCCTGTTCTCTCCCACAAGCCCTGTACATCTTGCTTGTTTAATTTCAATAGTTCTTTATTGGTTTTATTCAAAACATAACAAATTATACTGTGTGACAAACAGTAGATACATTCCAGAAAGGGGGCGTTGTACGACCCCATGTGGTTATACCATAGTATAGTATTATACAGTACAGAGTAATATAATGGGTCAGTTTCATTGTACAATTACAATTTATACATTTAGACGGTTTGGTCCAATCCGGTAGCTCCTTGTTGCATATTTTTAATCTCCCCCCAGTCCCGGCACCCCTTTGGGAACAAACTGTGCCTTACGGGTTGGGGGGATAAGTTATAGAAGTTGGGAGCTGCCCAGTGGCAACAGGTGGTCAGGTTGCATAGAGTTCCCTTGGAATGTACTATCTGGGTTAGTTGATGAAAGGTGAATAGATGAGAAAGGGGAGAGGAGGGGGGGTGGGGAGGTGAAGGGGAAGGGGGGAACC
>BLSH010530498.1:80610-92198 GCA_018402905.1 Glandirana rugosa
TACGATATGGTGTAGATTTAGATAGAGGTACCGTCCTCTCACCGTATCTTAATGATTTTGTCGATATGTGGAGTAGGGTCTATGTAAGTAAATCCTGAGATGTTTTGTTAATGTTTGAGGGGTTGGCGTGTGTGAAGCTGATATAATCTTAGTTTTTCATGGATAGTTGGGTGTTTTATGGAGAATGGGATCTTAATGGGAATGGGTATGTGTTAAAGGAGTTTTTACTATCAGGGTGATAGTTTCCGTATAGTAACAAGATATTCTGTTAGGTTTGTGTATGCGATGATGGTTTTTGTTGGTGATACCTTTTTACCCTCTGGTGGGACCCCTTTAGAATGGGTCTTCTTTGTACCATGTTGCGAAAGGCGTGCTGTATGAGGAGTTGGTTGACACAGGTCTCCGCAGCCTCTCCAACACTTATCATCGTGGCTCGGGTATATTTTTGCGAGTTTGAATGGTGTGTGGTACCATAGATGGAGAGTCTTTTGGTACTGTTCCCAGTGATTGACACAGTTGGTTGAGGAGTATGTCGTGCGGAAAGCGTTGTACCATGTTTCTTCTGGGTAAGATTTCCCCAGGGTGGTCTCCCATTTTTCCATAGTGGTTGTTTTTGGTAGTAGCGTATGTGTTTGGATTGTCTTATAGAACAATGATATGCCTTTGATAGTGGGACTATCATTTTTGAGGAAATTGTGTATGGGTAAGGGTAATTCTAGGGTAAGAGGTATTTTGTGGGTTGATAGGTACTTTTTGATTCTAATATAGTCGAAGTGTGTGCGGTTGGGGAGTTTGTAATTGTTTTGTAGAGTCCTAAATGAATGTATCTGGGATGAGGTGTATAGCTGTTTTAGTAATTCTATGCCACTCTCCTGCCATGGAGATAGATTTAGATGTGGTATAGCATGGTTTAGTTTAAAATAGTCAATGGTGCATCTACTTTTTGAGAAGGGTCTTTGGAGGTGTTGGACATCGCCATTTCGGTCCATGTTTTGATTGTGGTTAGAATTGTAGGAGAACAGGAGGTGGTGGGATTAATGCCAAGTTTGGATGCAATGAGGGTCGGCATGAGGACTGTGTGATGCCTCAAGCTTTATCCAGATTTTGTCTTTTGGTGGGTTCCACCAGTGTCTTATTTGATCTAAGATGCATGCCTTGTAGTAGTCCTGTATATTGGGGGCTCCAAGTCCGCCACTGTTCTTGGTCCTCCTTAAGGTATCAAACGAGCATTTAGGGGGTTTACGTTTCCAGATGAATTGGTTAAAGATTTTTTGGATTGATGTTAGGAACGTTTTAGGGATGGGGATTGTTAGTGTCCTAAATAGATATAGTAGCTTCGGAAGTACTATCATTTTTAAGGTGGCTATTCTTCCGGCTGTGTTTAGACCTTGTGATCTGAGTTGTTGGAGTAGTTGTGGTAAGTTGGTTAGGAGGGGTTTAAAGATATGCTTATATAGGTGGGCAGGTTGGGCAGAAAGATGGGTTCCTAAAAAGGGTATAGAGTTGTCAGACCATATGAAAGGAAATTCTTTTTCCATGGAGGTTCGGGCTTTTTTAGGAATGTTTATGTTCAGGATTTGTGACTTTGTGGCATTTAATTTGTAGTATGAGATTGTCCTGAATTCAGTCAGTAGGTTCTGCGTTTCTGTAAGGGAGGTTTTGGGTTCTGATAGCATTAACATAACATCATCAGCGAAAAGGCTGATCTTTTGCTCTTGATTGTGTATGTTGATGCCTTTTATCTTTTGGTGGGAGCGGAATCTGTCAGCTAAAGGTTCCATTAGTAGTGTAAATATAATGGGCGAAAGGGGACATCCTTGTCTCGTACCATTTTTTATATGTATGGGAGAGGAGGAAATGCCCGATATGAGGACTGTGGCCGAGGGCTTGGAGTAAAGGGCAAGTATGGCCGTTTGTATTGGTCCTGTAATGCCGAAGGTGTTGAGTGCAGCTTTAAGATAGCCCCAGTGCACCCTATCAAACGCCTTCTCTGCGTCTAGTGACAGAAGCAGAGAAGGCGTTTGCATTTTATTGGCCCAGTGGAGCACATTAATAAGACGTCGTGTGGCGTCAGGAGCTTGTCTAAGAGGAACAAATCCTACTTGGTCGGGATGTATTAAATGTGGCAGAATAGATTGAAGTCTTAATGCTAACAGTTTGGCATACATTTTTACGTACACATTCAATAAAGAGATAGGTCTATAGCTTGAGGGAGCGGTGAGGTCTTTATCTGGTTTAGGTAATGTCACAATGACAGCATTTAACATTTCACAGGGGAAAGACCCAGAGGTGAAGGCTAGATCGAAGATGTTGCATAAGTGAGGTGCTATTTCGTCACCTAGGTGTTTGTAAAACTCGCTTGTAAAGCCATCATCTCCCGGAGATTTGTTATTGGGCAAAGAGCGTATTATGTTCCTTATTTCCTGGGAGGTGATTGGGTTTGAGATGGATTGTAGTTGAGTTTTATTTAATTTAGGAAGGTTGGTTTTTTCTAGAAACTGATTGATTTTTTCCAGGCTGGGTTGGGGAGTTTGAGGGTCAGTGCTGAGATCATATAGGTTTTGATAATATGCCGCAAAGGCATTGGCTATGTCTCTAGGGTTTGTTACTGGGGTGCCTGAAGTTGGATGCTTCAGTTGCACTATTTTCTGTTTAGTCTGTTTGGCTTTAACTTGTTTCGCTAGCCAGGCACCAGCTTTATTGTGTAAACCATAGAATTTTGATTTCATATATCTTAGATTGTTCTTGAATTTGTACAGGAGAAGTAATCTGAGATGTTGTCTCAGGTTTGTTAAGTCCTTTGTTAATAGTGGGTTTGGGTTTTTCTTGTTTTCAGATTCTTTTATTTGGATGGAGTTGAGAACTTCTTCGATCTGCCTTGACCTCTGTTTCTTAACATTAGCAGCAATTTTAATTAATACACCTCTCATGTAAGATTTGTACGTGTTCCACAATAGAAATCTATCTATTTCAGGCTGGTCATTGAATTCAAAAAAAGCTTTATGTTCTTTTATGATCAATTGGAGCAGTCTCTGGTCCTCCAATAAGGATGAATTTAGTCTCCATTTGGGAGGTAAATTCTTATTAGGAATGTCAGATAGGGTCAGGGTGATAGGGGCATGATCGGACCATGAGATTGTGCCAATTGAGGTATTTAGAACCGACTGTAATGGACCTTTTTGTAGAAAAAAGTGGAACCTAGGGCATATGTGCAGCTAATTTGCTGCTGATGTGAACTTGGGGTGGAGGAACACCAGTAAACTGACTTGTGGAACTGGAAACAAAACATAAGTTCAAGCAGAGCTATATGGGTTATATTGGGAGAGCCTTGTAGCGGTCAGAGTAGCATAGAAAAGGTATGGTAATTCGGACTGATTAGGTCCAGTCATTGCGCAGCTTTTCCGGAGGTGACTCTGCTTGAATTTGCATGTCTGCAGGGATCAATTGCCATTCTTTAAATAGCTGTATGCCTTTGTCCACACTATATATGGGGTGGGTTTTCCCATTCCATGTGACCAGTAGTTTGGTGGGGAATCCCCAGCGATAGATTATACTGTTGTTTCGCAGTATTTTGGTGAGTGTGATCAGTTTCTTTCTATTCATTGCGGTTTGTTGCTAGATGTCAGTATAAAGCGATATGTTCATAAATTCATCAGGAACCACAGGCGAACGTTTGGCTGCTAACATGACCCTCTCTTTCACATGAAAGTAATGGATACGCGCCAGGGTGTCCCTGGGCGCTGTGTCTGGCAAGAATTTAGGCTTCGGTAAGCGATGAGCTCTATCTATGCATAGTTCTATATCACTTAGTGATGGTATAAGAGCCTTCATTAAGCGCTGTATAAAGGTAGTCAGCTCATTTGGGGGTATTGATTCGGGTATCCCCCTAAATTTTATATTATTGCTCCTCCCGCGGTCTTCTAGGTCAGCGAGCTTATTTTGGAGGCGCTGGAGCTCAGATTCTTGTTCAGAATATGCATCCACTAGCTCATTGTGTGCGGTGTATAGATCCGCCATTTTGTTTTCCAGGTGTAAGATCCTGTCTTCATGTGCATTCACTGTGTCTTGTAAGGGGTTAAACATATTAGAGAACGTAACCCTGTCACCGCTCACAGCCTCAAGTTATGGGATAAACTTAAACGGAAGGCAGGTTTGCTATCTCCACATAACCCCATGCTGTCCTTCCTTAAAAATCCTTCCTTCTATCCGGCTTGGTCATCCCCAACCTCATTCGCCAGATGGACGGAAGCGGGCCTTCTGAGAGCTCACGCTTTCACTACGCCTGATTCGATCAAAACATTCCCCTCTCTTCAGGAGCAATACCAGCTCCCCAGCTCAGAAATCTTCAGGTATCTCCAATTGAAACATCTCTTCACCCCTCATGTGCGCACTAGCTCTTCCCTGCCTATCTTCTCCCCATTCAAACACTTTTGTAAATCAGACCCCCATGCTAGGGGTATTATCTCAACACTCTATTCCCTTCTTCTTGACACCCCACCCGCGGCTCAAATCCCCTACGTTAAAGCGTGGGAAAAAGATCTTCAACAAACCTTTGACCCAGAAGACTGGATCGATATTTGGGAATCAACCAAATCCTCTTCCCAGAATATTGTGGCACTTGAGACCTCCTATAAAGTTCTGATGAGATGGTACCTAGTCCCAGCCAGAATAAACAAATTTCTGCCCTCATACTCCCCTCTCTGCTTTAGAGGCTGCTCAGACACCGGTACCCACTTACACATATGGTGGGGTTGCTCGATTGCTCAAAGATTCTGGGCTCAAATATTTGAAATTCTCACTAAACTCATGGACACCCCCGTAGCCCTTGACCCTAAAACGGCCCTCCTGAACATTAAGCCCCCAGAACTTTTCAAGTCACAACACAAGCTTCTACTACAGGTCACCACAGCAGCGAAACAAACCATTGCACATGCGTGGAAATCCCCGCAACTCCCCGTTGCCGAAACTAAAAACAGAATCACAAAAGCCATGATCCATGCCAGGATCGAAGCCATAGCCACAGACAGGCTTCCCAAACATGACCGCATGTGGTCCCCATGGCTGACCCACTTTGCCCCCCCGGGCTTTGACATCTCTCGATACCAGCCCTGAACATTCATCTTACAGCCACACATAGCTTATATAACTCCTCGTGTAGGCCTTGCAAGTTCTTGCGACCGGTCCTCCCCAAACCTGCCACCCACTCCCTGTCTCTCTTCCCTCTTTCTTCTTCCCCTTATCTCTTTTCTCTTCCTACTCGGGGCCAGCCCCGTCCCCCTCCAGGCTGCCCCCGAGCCATAGGATTTCTCTCTTATCTCTTTTCTTTTTCAGCTATCCCCTGTTCCCCCACTCTTCCTTCCTTCCTTCTCTTCCTTCGAAACAATAGCACTACTTACTCACCACCAAGACAGCACTAACCCTTGAACGGACACTCATGAGCCCGGACTCCCATCTCCGGCCTCAAAGGTCAGGAACCTTCGCTCTTGGGAACCCTTTCTATCTATCAGACCTCTCTTCCGCAGCCTCCCACCCTTCCCAAGCTTTACCTGTCTGTCTAATGACAAATTAGATTCCGACACCTTAACGAACCTGTCTATATTCCCCAATTGTGAATTTGGTCTGTTCTTGGTCTCATGAAGTATTACATGTAATGTACTGCTGTTGTTTATTCAATAAAACTTTTTGAACCAGAAAACATATTAGAGAAGTCTCTGAACAGGGTGCTTCTGAGAGATAGGAGCATGCTCTTCATAGTGTTCTCTGATATTGTTTGTTCTGTTGCAGGAAACATGTCTATGGTAGGGCCTTGCAGGGGTAGATGTGTTATGGCCTGAGGCGTTGTGCAGTGCGGGCTCATCTCTGGGTTCTCTCCCTCCCTCCGCAGCTTCGATTTTGCTGGGCTGCGGGAGGTAGGGGTGGAGGGGGGAGAGATCTCACTACTGTGATCCGGCATCTGGGAGATTATCAGGGCTCCCTGGTCTGTGTAGGCACCCGCGGGAGCTCCGGTCCCGGCTCCGCCGCCATCTTGCCTTCCTCCCTGCCTCGCGGCTGGGAAGAAATCTGTCAAGCGCTGCGGCTTTTTTGTGTCTTTCCTCCGTTTGCTCATCTTCCCCTCACTGTCCTTGCTTTCCCCCACTTACTTGTGCTGTGAATCGGCCCTCCCTTGCCTTGTATTCGGCAGCTCTGGTAGTGTGGGACACAGGAGCTCTGAGTTACGCGGCCATCTTCTCCGCCGGCCGGACACGCCCCCCCATCTTGCTTGTTTAGAAAGAAATCTATGCGGATAGTTTCTATCTGTAATGTTAGTGAGGCCTTGCAATCTTAAATTGCCAGCATTATTTGAGCCAGTGTAGACTCCGCCTGAGGTGACCCAGAAGTGGGGCTATCTGCTGGGCTGAGGGGATTGTCCTCGACAGAAGAGGATCATGCTGCGTGGCAACTATAGCCGGGACTGAGGTACTCACCCCTGGAGATGGCTGTGTAGGTGATGCTGCTAGAGAGGTAGGCCACATCACATTGTCAAGGCCGGCTGTAGGGTCTGCGCCATCTTGCCTGTGGAAGTGAGTGAGTTGTTCTGACACAGATTGGGGCATGTGCGGCCCATATTTGACTATCATGCCGCCTCTTTGGAGAAGGAATCTTGCACAAGATGACTGCAGGATGTCCGTGAAGAGCCAGAGCTATAGATTTAAGCAGCCGCTCACTCCACCATTCAGCCACACAATGCAGGATGCACTTTAGTCAGCCTTACTCCTCTTTTATGCCAGAAAAGTCATAGCACTTGCGGAAAATGATCCTCCCGCCTCTTGTTTACTGGAAACAACTGGTCAACAATAGTCTACCCCTCTACAAAGACACCTATACCAATAGAGGTTGCCCCAAAAATATGACAAGATCTGGTCCAAGTGGCTAGCAGAACCCTCAACAGCTTCTGGAGTGCCAACAGGTTGAATTGTTTTATTTCATAGCCATCACTTAATTGAATGTCATGTTATGGGTATGCCTGGTTAACTTACTTTCAGACTATATACTGTAACCTACAAAACAAGGTCACTGTCCACCACCACTGCAGCACGGAGCTATGGAAAGGCAATCATGGACAAAAAACAGAGAATTCCAAGCTCAACTTACCAACCAGTCTGTCACCAAACAAATTCACCTGTCTAACAGTAGCGTTTAAAAGGCAGGGGATTGGTTACACACATTTGCAAGTGTATGTGTAAGCTGCAGGCCCTGACAAGGCTCCCTGTGTACTGCAGACCTAACTCTGTATAAGAGGCTTCACAGTGGAAGCACATACAATTTAATGGATAGATGGAGGACAGGTGACTGGAGGAGCCCAACCCTCCTTAAAGGTACAGTACCAGACACCCAGCCGTGGCCCAATGGCAGCTGCGGTGCTGGTGTGCGCCCAAAGTTACAATACAAAACAAGGTCACTGTCCACCACCTATAACTGGCCACTGCAGCAAGAAGCTATGGAAAGGCAATCACGGACAAAAAACAGAGAATTCCAAGCTCAACTTACCAACCAGTCTGTCACCAAATTAATTCACCCGTCTAACAGTAGCGTTTAAAAGGCAGGGGATTGGTTACACACATTTGCAAGTGTATGCATAAGCTGCAGGCCCCGACAAGGCTCCCTGTGTACTGCAGACCTAACTCTGTATAAGAGGCTTCACAGTAGAAGCACATACAATTTAATGGATAGATGGAGGACAGGTGACTGGAAGAGCCCAACCCTCCTTAAAGGTACAGGAGCAGACACCCAGCCGTGGCCCAATGACAGCTGCGGTGCTGGTGTGTGCCCAAAGTTACAATACAAAACAAGGTCACTGTCCACCACCTATAACTGGCCACTGCAGCAAGGAGCTATGGAAAGGCAATCACGGACAAAAAATATGCTGTAACCTAAACTGTATGCTGGCCACAGGGAGCCACACCACTTTTTTTTCTTTGATGTGACCCTCTTAAACTGTCAAAAGCCGCACCTGGCAGTGTATTGTACATTGCGTCCCCTGTGAGGGCTACAACTTTATACCATATAACTGTTGTGTGCTTGTCACATGTTGTGACTGAAAACTTAATAGAAAGATTTTTTAAAAAAAAAAAGTGGACGTAAACCTGATTCATGAAATTTGAGCTGGGTACATATATCTGCAGTGTTTTCTTCTCTCTCTTCAAAGCACTAAGTCCCCTGGCTTTCTCCTGCACCATTCTTCTGTTATCAGCATGATACATTCTGACAAGATCTCCATCAACTGGGATACATTTTTAGATTAGCAGGGAGCTAAACTATTCACAGGACAGTCTGAGAGTCTCTGCCTATGTGGAATGTGTGTGCCTTTCCTCCAATCAGCTTCCTTGACTGTATGCCCAGATGTCACACTCAGTGCTGAACAGGAAGAGAAAATCTCTAACATGATCTGAACTTCCTAAAGCTTATATAAATCTGAAGACCGCAGATATGCAGGTAAAACGTATGTAGGGAGATTTTTTTAATCTCTGTGTATCAGCTGAGGCTGTTCCCTTCACTGGGTATATGTGAGGGTGTATATCCACTTTAACTTCATCAAAGAATAAATGAGGTCTCCTATGTTGCCAGGCAGGATTTTGCTGCACGTTAGAGCTTTACTTTTGATGTTTTTTATGATTACAACTTCATGTTACATTCTTAGCAAAATCTTTAAAAGCTTTCCTTATATTTCATTATGTTTCACTTATTAATAATCATCCTTTAATAAACAACATACTCTGACTTTATATATTTTTTAAAAATTCTGATTCGCAATTCAGATTATTTTGCATTGGTACATTCCATCAACAGTGATTGCTTAAAATCCACATTACTATACATCCTAGTTTATAGAGATTATATAACAATATCTCTTTCCAATATGGTCCTAAAACTATTCGAAAAAAGCAATTGTTTGTTGGCACCCCTGATCTCATCAATTTTTATCAGGTAGGTAATACTGACAAAATTCATGCAATCAAAGTATCATCCATCATTTCAAGCTATGCTTTATCTCTGAAGTATGTTTTGTCAGATGCTAAATAAAATGACACTAAATAAAATTGTTTGTAAAATGTTTTTTTTTTTTTCTACAGTTTTGCGGTATAGTTCAGCTAAAAAATATAAAGAAGGGAATAGCTTTCCTGGAAATGTATTTATTGAAGTTATTTATTTAGCATCAACAGGTTTTCAGTGCTTTATATATTATACATTCACATTGGCTTGTGCCCCCAAGAAGCTTACAAACTAAGGTTCCTTCCCCACATACACACAACACTAGGGCCATTTTAGACAGGAGCCAATTAACTTAACAACGTGTCTTTGGAATATGTGAGGTAACCCATGGAAGTACAGGGTCAACGCTATGCTGATATTGTCCTGGTTGGGGTTCAAATTATGAACCCCAGTGCTACAAGGGAGAACTGCTAACCACTAGGCCACTGCAATGGGCATGAGAACATTTATAGGATTACTACTATTAATGCAGTTTTAATCCACATTTTACTGGTTAAACATACAAGGCATGATTACAAATGATGCAAATTGATATTTGGGTGATTAAAAGTATGTTAAAATCAGAAATTCATCTGGCCATATGGAACTGTGATATCTTTAACTTAGCAGGCAAAGACAGAAAAGCTACAGGGGACCAAGGTTGAAAGTACTTAGGGGAAGGGAAGATATTTGCAAATGATGGGGTCACAAAAAAAGGAGTATGGGAATATCAATGAAGAAAAAGAAAAAATACAGTCAAATATTATTTAATATGAAAATCTATTGGGCATGGCCTGACAACACTGCTGAATGGCTGCCTAAATCCACAGCTCCTGTGCTAAACGGCTAAAAACGACTGATCCTCGACCGACAACGGGACTTTCAACTACTCCTCATATACCTGATCTCTTCTAGCACCTCCAGGAATGTCCAAAAGAAGAAAAGACTTCAAAGCTCCTAAGAAACTGACAGATTTCTATCCAGCTCCAGGCCGCATGGGGACCCAAGATGGCGCTGCTCCCACAGCAGGAGAAACAGCCACGATTCTCTCCTCACCCTCGAGGGAACTACATGGATCCTCCACTCCCCCAGGCGCCTCGGGTGAGTTGTCTCCCCCACCCTCCCCATCTACTTCAAGTCCACGAAATCTAGACTTAGAACGGAAGAGCCCGAAATCGCCCGTTCGATCGTTCCTCCGCTCGTTCTGACTGAAGCATCGTTCGGGCACTCGCTCTTTCCCACAAACAAACCGACGCTCCCTTCGTCCCACGCTAATCCAGCCCTGGATGATCTCTCAGTGTCTGACAAACCTGTTTCTGAACAGGTCATGAAAGATATGCTGTTATCCTTAAGACACACTCTGCACCTAGACCTTTCATCAGTACTCTCCCCCCTGATGTCCACGGTACAGAAACATGAGCAACGCATCCAGACCATAGAAAAGGCGGTCGGAGAACTTCCAAGAGCTCACAACGAAATGGTGGACGCGATCACATCACATGAAGAAGATATTCAACTGATCCATCTCAAATTAGCAGAATTAGAAGATTGCTCACGCAGAAATAATATCAAATTTCTAAATGTCCCAGAGTCGATCCAACAATCAGATCTGAAAACCTTCCTACAATCCCTGATGCGGGCATTCATTCCAGATCTGACGGATAGAGAACTGGAAATCGACAGAGCGCACAGACTGCCGAAACCTTCGCATCTCCCCCCGTCCACCCCCAGGGACGTACTGGCCCGTATACACTTTTTCAACACCAAGGAAAGAGTTATGTACGCAAGGGGGGAGGAGTAATAGACTGCCAGACCCCTTTAACGCCATCCAACTATACGCGGATCTGTCAAAAACTACGCTGGAAAATCGACGCCAGTTAGCCACCATAACGAAAGCTCTGCTTAACCACAAGATCCCTTTCAAATGGGGCTTTCCGAACAAGCTCTTGATTACTCACCTTAGCAAAACATTTGTAGCACGTACACTACAAGAGGGCCTCCGTCTCCTGCAAACGTGGCCTATTCTACCACAAGACTTGCCCACCGACCAGGACCGCTACAACCCCCCCATGGACACCAACGAGCTGGTAGACCTTGCACCCCCACCTGCCCTTATTTGAGCGCAGCAGGAAAACTGCGCACTGAGACCGGGACCCCTCCCTCTCGGTCTCCCCTTTTTTACTCACAATACCTGGGTACCAGCATTGTTCCCACTCCACCTAAAAAGAAAATTCTAATACACATCAGCCACCTGCAACACTAACAGGCTGCACGATGCCACTCAAAATCCTATCTCTGAATGTCAGAGGTCTCAACTCCCCGTACAAAAGATCCTTACTAGCTAAAGAATCGAACAAAGCAAAGGCCGATATAATCATGGCCCAGGAGACCCACTTCTCTGCCCAAAAGACCCCCCAATTTACATTGGCAAACTACAAACAAATCTTTCTGGCCCCCGGAAATAAAAAGAAGAAGGGAGTTCTCATAGCCATGAGAGACTCCCTAACCATCTCAGTGCAACAAACTACGATGGACCCTTTCGGAAGATACATCATCCTCTCATGTGTATTGAACAATAC
>BLSH010530498.1:94877-113284 GCA_018402905.1 Glandirana rugosa
GATCCTCCTTCAATATCTAACACCTCTACGACACAAAACCCACCCAACCAACCCTATATTTATTCACTTAGTGATTCACTTATTTATATCCCAACCAACCCACCCAAAACACAGCATCTCCACAATCTATAACTTCCTCCTAGAGAAGTACTCGCAACAGCAACCTCCCTCAAAACTGAAATGGGATATAGAACTGAACAGAACCACAACAATAGAACAATGGAACAAATCATACCTATACACCTAAAAAGCTTCCCATTGCAGTAATCATTGGGAACTATTTCATAAAACTACTCATAGGTGGTATCTCACTCCTTACAGACTATCTAAAATATACCCAAACTCCCCTAACACATGTTGGAGAGAATGTGGTTCCATAGGATCCCTTTCCCACATCCTCTGGTCCTGTAAAACTCTAACCACATTCTGGAAACAAATCTTTGCCTTGATTTCCTCTATCACACAAAATCCATTACTCCCTAACCCTGAACTTGCAATCCTGCACCTAAACTTAAACAACTTCCCCGGGAAATATAGGACAGTCATAATACACATACTACTGGCCGCCAAATGAAATATTACCAGAAAGTGGAAATCCCCTGACTCTCCCTCCCTCCAAGCAACAATTGCAGACCTAAATCTGCAGTGTGAAATGGAAAAAATGCTAGCAAGGAAAAACCTGTCACTAGCTAAATTCCTATCTACTTGGGAGCCTTGGCTTTCCCACCCGAAGTGCACCATCAAAGCCTAACTCCCTGGAATTCTCTCACGATACACTGGAACACTGGTACCCCCCCCATATCCTTCCCCCCTCCCCCGTCTGGTACTATTCTAAAAGTTTGCATTAACGGCTATACCCATCAAGTTGTTTGATATATCTATTCATTCACCCAGGTTGGTTCATTGGGTTATAGCATTGCTTCATTCTATTGTTACCAGACGGAACATCTGTGTGTTATTTGTACTGAGCATGTTTTTTTATTCTGTAACACTGTAAATCTTAATAAAAATATTGAAAAAGAAAATCTATTTACATGTGTAAGTATTTTTTTATGTAGAGTTTAGAAGGAAAATTATTAATTTATAAAGTCGGGGACCCACAACAAAAAGTTTGGAATATACTTCTAGTAAAGATAGGAAGTTAGTCAACAGTACGTGAATTCGAACATGCTTGGAACAAATGTAAATCTATACTGAGATTAAGTAAAAAATTAAATAAATAAAATAAAAAAATGAAAGATTAAAAAATTGGTCTTTTTTGTGCTTTTACTCATAAATGTGGACTGCCATCAGCTGTCCTTTTCCTGTGTTTTTTTATACTAATTAGCCATTATATTGTCCAGGTTTAGTAGATATATAGATATATTTTAATCATTATATGTATAATATTATAAAATATCATTATTTTCATAACTACACCTAGATCTGAGGATTCTTGGATAAAAGAAGTAATTCAATCACAAGCATACCATTATTTATTGGTAGGGTCATGAAATTTATAAACAAACCCCCAAAAAATGTACAACAGTACAAGTATTCTGTTATTTTGCTGCACAGCTTTACAGTATGTCTGGTCATACTGAGGGTGTCCCAAAAAAAGAGAACACATGGCTGGTAACATTACTATATATCCTCTTCACAGTGTCTAATAAAGGACAAACCAACTGGTCACCACACCTAACAAATTTACAATTGGCAAGATTGGAGGATCTAAATTAGGTTGCTGTTCGTTTGCTCTTTACAAACCATGTGAGATGTAATAAGGAAACAGTACAATGGCCAGTGGGAAATTATTGGAAAAAATGTATTTTAATTGTATTACAATAATTTTCCATGATGCTAATTAGAATACAGGGCTCCTGTTAAATTGTCTATTGTAACCCATTATATTTTGTTTTAAAGCAGTGGCCAGGCCTTTGAAATAGAAATTCAAAGTAACACAGTTGGGAAGCTGGGAGATCTATAATATGCAGAAACAACAATCAATGATTTAAATATAATCCCATATATTTTAGACATTTAATGAAGATATTAAACAAGCAAAACTTTATATTGTACCAACTATATCCAATGCAAATCAATTCTTCTGTAGCCTTCCCGCTGTCACCTTGCTGAGATTAGAAAACTGTCTCTCAGTAGTGGGGAGGCTATTTTTTGATTATTTAAAGCACATATTTTCAATTACCGTTTCCCCTTTTTTGGAACTGAGAGATACATTGGTACATGGTATCTACATTTTGTAAAATAATGCAGCAAGTAAATGTGCTTTTCTTAGGCATTTTAGTTGTGTACAATACATTTCTGAACTTCAGCAACCATCAGTGGTAAAAAAAAAAACCCTCTCTCCTTCACTTTATCAGTTAACACTAAAGCTATCTGTATAACTTTGTAAATTTCACTTTCATTGTGGGTTTTGTAGACTTTTGCATTTACTTCAATTTCAAACACTTTTGGCATTGCTGGTTTTAAGAATTGGAAACTAAAATAAAGGAACAGTTGTTTGATATCAGTAGGATCTCAAACATTTTTAACCTGAGCCAGAAATGTAAATTGTAACTTTTCCCATTCATCTATATCCGGCCAAGCAGAGCTGGCACTTCATAAAACCTGTGCTACACAACATTGAACAGATGGACTATCCTAATTTATGCCAACTTGATTGTGATTTTTTGTGTTGGAAAATTACAAGGATTTAGAATAAGTATTTCTGTAAACAAAAAAACAGTATGTGTAATGGATGAAATCAGGTACATTTCTGACAGAATTTGTTATCTATCAAGACTAAATAGAACAAATTGCTCCAGCGTTGACAATGTGCTTTTTTTCCAGAGATCCTTTTCCTGGAGAACAAAGTGAAGTTAATGCAGTAATAAAGGTAGTTCCGCCTGGGCTAGCGGTTTAAGCTGGGGACTTTATTGGACACTCTCGACACAGTGAGCAAAATTGAAACCAAAGTAGGTTTAAAACATATATTTATTCATTTGACATATTAAATTCCAATATATGTAAACATTGTAACGATACATTGGAACTTGTACATGAAGTGAAGGAGGTAATACCGACGTTTCGCAGGTTAATGCTTCTTCACAGGTAACTCCTTTCTTTCAAGTTCTAGTAGGAACGAAAATCATTGTTACTATCCATAAATAACAGACACTTGATGTTACATATTTAGCATATAATTACATCAAAATACTGATCATTATATTGCTCACCCATTTTATAAGCCATCATGTACGCAAGCATCCAGTCCCCCTCCCAGCAGTACTACAGCTACAGTCCAGGAAGAGAGGCGACAGCGCCAGAGCTGTCAGCCAGGTCCAGTGGGCACTGGGCCAGAAGATAAGCACAGGGATAGATGTTAGAGTGTGTCTACTCCCGAATAGAAGGACACCAGTAGTGTCCCAACAGCAGCCTTCTCCAGTACTGTCCAGTGGTCCCCTAAAAGGCAAGAAGGGCACTCAGCCAAATGTACCACTCATGGCTCATTACAGTACCACTAGGACATATAGGCATCCAGAGAGGTAAAAGAACAGCCACTCAGTGTATTCAAACAAAAGATTACCTGTGGACGTGCTGGAGGAATCACTGCATCAGTAAGGATGCCACTGGGAGACTGCTGTGAGGGACGCCAGGCTCCTTACGCTCATATTGTGTTCCCATCGGAAGTGACGAGGCCAGCGCGGCCCCTGATGTCACTTCCAGTGCGGGCGCCATCTTAAGCACTGGAAGCAAGCAGACCGCAATATGAGCAAGAGGAGCCTGGTGTCCCTCACAGCAGTCTCCCAGTGGTGTCCTTACTGATGCAGTGATTCCTCCAGCACATCCACAGGTAATCTTTAGTTTGAATACACTGAGTAGCTGTTCTTTTACCACTCTGGGTGCCTATATGTCCTAGCGGTGTCCTTACTGACGCCGTAATTCTTCCAGCACGTCCACAAGTAATCTTTTGTTTGAATACACTGAGTGGCTGTTCTTTTACCACTCTGGATGCCTATACAGTATGTCCTAGTGGTACTGTATTGAGCCATGAGTGGTACATTTGGCTGAGTGCCCTTCTTGCCTTTTAGGGGACCACTGGATGGTACTGGGGAAGGCTGCTGTTGGGACGCTACTGGTGTCCTTCCATTCGGGAGTAGACACACTCTAACATCTATCCCTGTGCTCATCTTCTGGCCCAGTGCCCAATGGACCTGGCTGAAGGGTCTGGCATTGTCTCCTCAGTATTTAGTACTCTGTCTTGCTCAGTATTTAGTAAAAGCACCCTTTTGATCTAATACAGCCATGAGTCTTTTTGGGAAAGGTTTTTCACACCTGGATTTGGGGTATCCTCTGCCATTCCCTCTTGCAGATCCTCTCCAGTCCTGTCAAGTTGGATGGTAAACGTTGGTGGACAGCCATTTTTAGGTCTCTCCAGAGATGCTCAGACAGAGTTGTTGTGAAGTCACTTGGCCGCATTCATCTTTCCCTCGATTGCAACCAGTCATCCTGTCCCTGCAGCTGAAAAACACCCCACAGCATGATGCTGCCACCACCATGCTTCACTGTTGGGACTGTATTGGACAGGTGATGAGCAGTGCCTGGTTTTCTCCACACATACCTCTTAGAATTAAGGCCAAAAAGTTCAATCTTGGTCTCACCAGAGAATCTTATTTCTCACCATCTTGGAGTTCTTCAGGTGTTTTTTTTAGCAAACTCCGTGCGGGCTTTCATGTGCCTTGCATTGAGAAGAGGCTTCCGTCGGGCCACTCTGCCATAAAGCCCCGACTGGTGGAGGGCTGCAGTGATGGTTGACTTTCTACAACTTTCTCCCATCTCCCGACTGCATCTCTGGAGCTCAGCCACTGTGATCTTTGGGTTCTTCTTTACCTCTCTCACCAAGGGTCTTCTCCCCCGATAGTTCAGTTTGGCCTGACGGCCAGCTCTAGGAAGGGTTCTGGTCATCCCAAGCGTCTTCCATTTAACAATTATAGAGGCCACTGTGCTCTTAGGAACCTTAAGTGCAGCAGATTTTTTTTGTAACCTTGGCCAGATCTGTGCCTTGCCACAATTCTCTTTCTGAGCTCTTCAGGCAGTTCCTTTGACCTCATAATTCTCATTTGCTCTGATATGCACTGTGAGCTGTAAGGTCTTATAGAGACAGGTGTGTGGCTTTCCTAATCAAGTCCAATCAGTATAATCAAACACAGCTGGACTCAAATGAAGGTGTAGAACCATCTCACAGCACCTGAGTTAAATATATGAGTGTCACAGCAAAGGGT
The DNA here is from genome assembly GCA_018402905.1 of Glandirana rugosa. NCBI lineage: Eukaryota > Metazoa > Chordata > Amphibia > Anura > Ranidae > Glandirana > Glandirana rugosa. The sequence continues at coordinate 100,139 of BLSH010530498.1, forward strand.
CTGAATACTTAGGACCATGTGATATTTCAGTTTTTCTTTTTTAATACATCTGCAAAAATGTCAACAATTCAGTGTTTTTCTGTCAATATGGGGTGCTGTGTGTACATTAACGAGGAAAATAAATGAAATTAAATTATTTTAGAAAATGGCTGCAATATAACAAAAAGTGAAAAATTTAAGGGGATCTGAATACTTTCCATACCCACTGTATACCCATATGTAAGGTGTTTTAGTCTGATTTGTTTTCATTTCATAAAACCATGGCTTGTGGCAGCTAGGGATTAGCTTCAGGCCCACCATAAGTTTGACCCAAACTCCACTTATTTGTAGTTTGGAAATATTTAATTATTCACTGACAGAGCAGCCATTCCCCGCCAATCACTTTCTGACCACTGAAATGTGATCAGGTGGTTCAGAAGGTCCAATCATTGAGGCTCTTTTGCATCAGAATTGCCAAGAAGCTTGGCACAGTTTGTGTTGGAACAGATATGAAATAGTTAGGGAAAGCTCACAGATGACAGAGTAAGTTAAACATTAATGCCAGTGCTCAATGCTCATTGCTGAAATAACAATTATCTAATTTTACATGCAGCCACAGGCACACAAACAATGTGTGGTACAGTTATCTAGCAGATTAAGAAAATATTTCAACATTTTAAAAGTGACAATTAGAATTTAATATAGCAGATTAGATACACTGGGGGAATTAACAAGTGCCACTCTTCAAAACTGGGCAAACAAATCAGACACTACTAATAAAAAGGGATGCAAGCCACTCTGCTGTGTCTGCAATAGAATAGGCATAGAGAGCAGAAGAGCTGGAGCTGCTCCTTCTGCTCACCCCCCATCCACCCTCCCCTCTCAGCTGAGAGTGAGGGGGGGGAGACTATTAACCCTGCATTATCCAGGGGTAACAGCTCAGCTGGGCATATAGGCAGGGAATGGAGTTTTCCCTTGCCTTTATGCAGGCTCTACCAGTGTTGTGTGTTCATTACATGGACAGAGAAAAGCATGAAAGTTCACATCCATATGCCAGGTCTAGCTGGGGGTCTGCGGAAGCTTTCTATATTGAAGTGTGATACCTTTTGTTAATTAGGCACTGAACCCCTGCCCCCTTCACTCTGATATAGAAGCTGGCATGGGTGGTGCAGCTAGACCTGAAAAAGGTCTTGCACCAGATTCCATAAAGGTTTTGTTAATTTGTCCATGCTTTTTTGCATATTTCTATAGCAAATTTTTGCGATCTCATAGATTTTTCTCCAGGCACATATACAGTATCTCACATTTTTGTAAATATTTTATCCTATCTTTTCATGAGACAACACTGAAGAAATGAGACTTTGCTACAATGTAAAGTAGTGAGTATACAGCTTGTATAACAGTGTAAATTTGATGTCTCCTCAAAAAAACTCAACCCACAGCCATTAATGTCTAAACCGCTGGCAACAAAATTGAGTACACCCCTAAGTAAAAATGTCCAAATTGGGCCCAATTAGCCATTTCCCTCCCTGGTGTCACGTGACTCATTAGTGTTAAAAGGTCTCAGGTGTGAATGGGAAGCAGCTGTGTTAAATTTGGTGTTATCACTCTCACTCTCTCATACTGGTCACTGGAAGTTCAACATGGTACCTCATGGTACCTCATGGCAAAGAACTCTCTGAGGATCTGAAAAAAAGAATTGTTGCTCTATATAAAGATGGTCTAGGCTATAAGAAAACTGCTACAGCGGTTTAACAGGACAGGTTCCACTCAGAACAGGCCTCGCCATGGTCGACCAAAAAAGTTGAGTGCACGTGTTCAGCGTCATATACAGAGGTTGTCTTTGGAAAATAGACATATGAGTGCTGCCAGCATTGCTGCAGAGGTTGAAGGGTAGGGGGTCAGCCTGTCAGTGCTCAGACCATACGCCGCACACTGCATCAAATTGGTCTGCATGGCTCTCATCCCAGAAGGGAGCCTCTTCTAAAGATAATGCACAAGAAAGCCCGCAAACAGTTTTCTGAAGACAAGCAGACTAAGGCCATGGATCACTGGAACCATGTCCTGTGGTCTGATGAGACCAAGATAAACTTATTTGGTTCAGATGGTGTCAAGCGTGTGTGGCGACAACCTAGTGAGGAGTACAAAGACTTGCCTACAGTCAAACATGGTGGTGGGAGTGTCATGGTCTGGGACTGCATGAGTGCTGCTGGCACCGGGGAGCTACAGTTCATTGAGGGAATCATGAATGCCAACATGCACTGTGACATACTGAAGCAGAGCACGATGCCCTCCCTTCACAGACTGCGCCGCAGGGCAGTATTCCAACATGTTAACTACCCCAAACACACCTCCAAGTTGACCACTTTTTTACTAAAGAAGCTGAGGGTAAAGGTGATGGACTTGCCAGGCATTTCTCCAGACCTAAACCCTATTACGCATCTGTGGGGCATCCTCAAACGAAAGCTGGAGGAGTGCAAAGTCCCTAACATCCACCAGATCCGTGATGTTGTCACGGAGGAGTGGAAGAGGACTCCAGTGGCAACCTGTGGAGCTCTGGTGAGCTCCATGCCCAAGAGGGTTAAGGCAGTGCTGGAAAATAATGGTGGCCACATAAAATATTGATACTTTGGGGACAATTTGGACATTTTCACTTAGGGGTGTACTCACTTTTGTTGCCAGTGGTTTAGACATTAATGGCTGTGTGTTGAGTTATTTTGAGGGGACAGCAAATTTACACTGTTATACAGGCTGTAAACTCACTACTTTACATTGTAGCAAAGTGTCATTTCTTCAGTGTTGTCACATGAAAAGATATAATAAAATATTTACAAAAATGTGAGGGGTGTACTCGCATTTGTGAGATACTGTACCTTACTGTGTGAGTCTCTGCAACAACTTTTAAATACTGTCTTAGAAACATACAATAGACTGTTTGGCTGCTGCACTCCCATTGTATTACTTTTTGGGGCTCTTCTTTATTTAAATTTTTTTAAGTTAGGTTAGGCATGCACTCACTAGAAAATTTTGAGTGCATTTTGATGATAAAATGAATAGACTGTAATGTTGATTTCATTATTAAGAATTGGTTGGAGTGGGTCCTGCTAACAATTTTTTTCTGTGAATAAAAGACACTCTAATATTTATTTCTCGATTTTAAAATGTCCACGGGGGCCTTGTTCAATGCTGAGCACAGAACGTTTTTCTGGCAAGCTCATTATTTTACACTGTAGCAAAGTGTCATTTCTTCAGTGTTGTCACATGAAAAGATATAATAAAATATTTACAAAAATGTGAGGGGTGTTATCACTTTTGTGAGATACCGTATGTAAATGTATGCACGAAAAAGACAATTTAGCCTCCCATGTTACATATCATTGCACAAGCCAGAGTAAGAGAAATCATTTTAGGGCCAACATTTATGGTGAACCCAAAAGTGATCACCTATAAAGCCTTTTAAAGTCTCACCCATGGGCATTTTTGGCCACTGTAGCTTGTTGCAGTTGGAATTGACATGTTTGTCATCTATTTACGTAAAGCGGAGTTCCACACAGAAATTTGCCTATATAGACTTACCTTTGAAGGAAAAAAATGTTATACTCACCCTAAGTCGCTTGTTGCTAGGTGGTCTCTGTCCCTTTTTGGTCCTAGGCTCTTTTTCACTTCCTGCTACCCCTGGCCTTCTGGGAGATGTGATGTGTTATTTCCAGACAGGAAATGACATGATTTAAGGTGGACCGAGATCGAGGAGTGCATGATGGTTACCCACCAGGCACTTCTTTCTGGAAGAGATGCCAGGAGACCCAGGATGGGCTTCAGGTGCCCTCACCTAAAATGGAAAAGTCCAGCAGTAAGAGAAACAAAATTGTTAGCAATAGTCCCTCCAGCGGGTGGCGCTGTGGCTCGGGGATCCATGGGCTGCAGTTCCAGTGTCCACCGGCGGGTGTCAGTAAAGGGCTCAATTGGTGGTGGCACTGTGGCTCTTGGATCCATGGGCTGCAGTTCCAGTGTCCACCAGCCGATGTCTCCCAGTAATCAGTGGCTCATGAGTCACCACCTGACGCTTGTTACAGGAAGGATATTTAAACCATGTTTCCCATATGCTTAGTGCCTTGGTGTTTGTCCTCCATGTGCCTCTGTATCCCGAATCCTGAACCCTGTATCTGTAATCCTGAATGCTGTTTCTGGAATCCTGAATCCAGTATCTGCCATCCTTAATGCTGTATCTGGAATCCCGAATCCTGTATCTTGAATCCTGAACGCTGTATCCTGAACCTTGAATCTGCTCCTGGACCCCTGTCTGCAGTCTGATACTGTCTCACTGGCTTTCCCATCATCTGTTCCTGGTTTCTGCCTTATCTTGCTCCCTGCCCCCTCTGATTGATTACCCGTGCATGACCCTGGCCTGGCTACATTTACGGTTTGGAAATTTCCCTATACCTGTTTTAGCAGTTTTCACTTTTTCTGTTTCTGTTTCACTATTTCTGCTGCGGTTGTTTACACTGTTTATTATATTAGATGTTTGTTTGGATCACCATTTTACTTATATCCTTATTAAATCACTTTATTCAATTTACGCTGTCTCGTATTCTCTGTGCAGTTCACACATTTCTGGTCACACCAGTTCCTGACAGAAATTGTGAGTAAAAAATACATGTAATTACTAGGCGGTTTGAAAGTAAGGAAACAAAAGGTTACATCTATTTAGCATTAAAAGAGTGGATGCCAAAAAAAAAAAGTTTTTCTGGGTGGAACTCCACTTTAATGCAACCTCATATTTTATATGTTAAGTGAAAAATGTAAATTATATTGCTATGTGTGCACTAAAATTAACATTGGTGTATTTTTTTTTCTGAAAATACACATTTGATAAACAGTTGCACTAATATTGTGTGGCATAAAAAGATAGGTAATGTTTGGAGTTTTTTACTTGTGTGAGTAAGACCATATTATGCCCCTTGATTTCCCCTCTGTAACTATGCTGCCATTGTGGTGGAATAAAACCAACAACATGTAAAATGTAATGACAGCTATAGCAAATGGAAGGGGGGGGGGAAGCAAATTTGAGGGTGCTTTGCAGTCAAGCATTGTTGCACAGAAATGTGCTGTGATTTACCACACAAATGAAAGTAGAAAGTCTTTATTATCATTGCGTTGATAGTATAACAAAAATTCAATGATACCCCTAAAGATTTTGCTCTACCAAAGCTGTGGCCGATGTGCTGCAGGCAGAGACTAGAAATGGTACAGAATTTTGGAAAGTTAAAAACAATCCTTGAGGGGCTTGGTCAGGCAGTGCATGTAGCCGGACGCGTCTCTCCTTCTCTCCGCCAAGACTCCGTTCTATCATCCTGTGGGCATCAATCTCACACGATCCGGCTACCCAGTACATAGCTCCGGAGGTACTACAAGTCCAGGTGCGTCTGATTACCGATACCATGGTCGGATCACCCATGAGAAAGTGGCAGAAAGAACAGCGGAGCTCAGACACCATGGTCCAAGATGGTGCCCTGGCACAGAGAACGTAGAAGACAAAATACAAGCAGGCTGCTGAAAAACTATTCTCTAAATCTCTTTCTAAACTTCAGCTGACACCAACAGCCCAGAGGATACATCAGGAAGCTTGTCAGAGGCAGATGACACTGTTCTCCTTGAGGAAGGCAACGGATTTGGCCATGAGTGGGACGCAGTAAGTACCTGAGGATATATTTGCTAGGCCTCTGAAGCAGACACATATGGAAGAGACAAGGGAGGGTCAGCTCTATAGAAGATGACATGGTGCCCACGCAAAGAGATAGTACACATAACTCCCACCTAACTGTGCAACATGCAATGGGACTGGAAGAGCTGGAAAATAGAATAAGACGCAACAACGTCAGGGCTATAGGAATCCCAGAAAGAGCAGAGGGGAAAAACCCAGTTCATTTTATTGAGAACTGGCTGACATCCAAGTTTGCTAGAGAAGCTTTCTCCACTATGTTCTCAGTGGAGAGGGCACACAGGGTCCCTGCTAGACCCCCCCCCCCCACTAGGGGCAAACCCCAGACCCTTAATATTTAAGCTCCTTAACTTTTAGGATAGGAATGCTATCCTACATAATGCCAGAATCCGCCCCGCAGCCCTTGTGATCTATAATACCAAAATCTCCCTATTCCCAGATTTTTCTGAGGAACTGCAGAAACGCAGAGCCCAGTTCATGGACATAAAACGCGGCTCAGGGATCTGGAGCTCAAATATGCTATGCTATATCCAGCCCGCCTGAGGGTAGAGGCCAAAGGTACCATGCACTTCTTTGATAAACCTGGAGCAGCAGTACAATGTCTAGACAGAGAAGAAACCTCCATTCGGCAGGATAAATGAGACCGTCATAACCCAGCATAACGGCGCAAGTATAACTTTATCATTTCCAAATGGGAATCCTTTATGCCCAGTAATAATATAATGCTAGGTGGAGTTCTATGCAAATGGCTGCTGGGTATAAACAAAAACTATGACTTTTACCCTAACTGCAGAGAAGCTATGTACCATCTACTAAGCTTCCACTATTGCCCCCACGGGGTCCTATGGGGACTGCTGCTTGTTAGGTTGCTGTTTTTCTGTTCTGGGGCATGGTTTGCCCATTAGTTATTGAATGTGCTTGTGCCATGGCCAATTGATGTCTCTGTCTATACAACTAATGTGATCCCACTAAATACACTGCCCTTTTTCTCAAGTAATGTACTTGCTAACAGGATATATCCTATGCTCACAGGGAAGCGGGCATTCATGTGTTTGCTACAGGGGCCAAGAGTCCCGCAAATTTTATGTTATGACAATGGCGGGTAAAACTCATATTATGTCCTGGAATGTACGAGGACTGAATAACCCGGTCAAACGATTAGCTGTCCTCCGAACTATAAAACACCCAAATGAGGAAATGATTTGCCTGCAAGAGACGCATCTCACTCCGGGCGCAACACCCCAATTTCCTGTAAGACAGTTTAGCCACCAATATCATGCCACATACTCGGTATACTCGAGGGAAGTCAGTGTCCGAATACGTAGAGGGACTCACTTTACATGCATAGGAGTGATTACTGATCCAGAGTGTCATTATATATTTTTGATGTGTTCCTTATATGGGATGAAATGTATTCTTGCAGGGTTTTACATTCCACCACCATTCTCAGCTCAGCTCCTCGAAGTACTAAGTAACTATGTGGCACTATACATGGATATGCCATTACTAGTAGTAGGGGATTTTAACAATTATCTAGACCCCATAAAAGACAAACTCCATGCAAGGTTAACCAGGAGATCAGCAAGACCCGAGGGAACTATTGCTTTTGCACACCGTTATCATGGAGCTGGGCCTTACAAATGTCTGTAGAATGCGCAACCCTGATGCACATGTATATTCCTGTCAATCTGACTCGATGGGGGGACTATCCAGGATAGACCTAGGGCTGGGTAACACCAGCATACTGCCCCGAATAGAATCCTCATTCTACGCCACCAGGGGCATGTCGGATCATTCCCCATTTCTGGTGGATATCTGGACTGAGGCAGAAAGGAAACACATAGGATGGAAACTGAACCCGTTCTGAATGAGTGAGAGAGGGCAGGTGTCCTGTATGTCACTCAATTATTTAACGAAACGATATTCAAATAATTTGCAGAGTTACAAGCAGAATTTGCCCTACCCAGACATCACTTCTACAAATATTTGCAGCTCAGACGTGGTATTCAGGCTGAAAGTTGGATATCCGCACTTACTCCTATTGAACACCTGTTGCTGTCAGATGTACTTCTAATAAAAGACAAAAAAGGGATTATATCAAGAGTATACTCTATATTGTTACACTCTATGCATGACACTACTAACCCCCCTTGTAAAAAAGGATGGGAGAAGGATTTAGGACACATAGATGGGGATAAATGGGAGTTATGTATGGCATCTGCCCCCTTGGTTTTGGTATCGGCTTTACATAAACTCTCCCACCTCTTTTTACTGCACAGGGCATATAGGACCCCTGCTCAACTACATAAATGGGGAAGAAGGGACTTACCACTATGCCCAAAATGCAATAGAGATGAAGGTACTCTTTTGCACAAGATGTGGAAGTGCCCGAAACAATTTCGTTATTGGCATTTGGTGCTCTCTACCATATCTCAGATGTTTCAAATACCACTTTTGCAAGATCCGGTTGTGTGCTTGTTGGGAACTCTGGAGATAGACTCGCTATCGCCTCATGGCCACACAGCAATACTGAGATTGTTACATATAGCCTAAATAAATAGCTAAGTATTGGATATCTCCACAGGTTCCGATGGGAAAGCAATGGATCGAAACAGTTAATAATACACTGTTAAGAGAAAAAATTACATACTAGCTGAAATAAAAGTTGGGGTGTTTATGATTTCCCAAGTTTATTTGTAATTGTATATTAATTGCCTAATTCCTCTACTTTGTTAAACTACAAAACCTCTAATACCAGTAATGATAATGATGCGATAATAAGGTTAGCTTATATCTATATATATATAAGAAAATAATCAATCAATCTAATTCAATAAAGCAAAGATTACATTTATTAAGGAAAACAGAAATGCTAACATAAAACCGCTAAGTACGTATCATAAAGCCTATAGCATAAATAACATAAAGTGATACTTAGGCTGTCCTCAAGGTGATGTTCTGACTGGGCTCCGATGGAAGAGAGTGAACAGGGGGTTCCTCTGCCTTTTAAACCCACTCACACATCATCCACACACACCCGCCCAATGCCAGCCTATTTGTGCATTCTGTCCAATGGTGACCGATTTCCTTTCTTCAATCCATCCCCTAGAATGCATGCTGTGTTGTATGCGGTAGCAACCACTAGAGGCAGTATATGTCCATGTATATCTCACAGCTGACCCATGATCATTTGGGGTCAGCTGGTCCCTTTGATGTCACGTAATCAGGAACTGTTAATTTACACCTCTGCAGGAGATCCTCCTCTGGCTTTCTCTCATCGCAGGGGGTGTATGGATATTTCCTGGAAGGATATGGCCATTTACCAACACCCAACTGTGTCAATCTGTCCAGATGTCTTTTCGCTCCCACACAGTGACCAAACAACTTTGGCTTGTCATATCCGTAATACTCCAGAACTATGATATTAAATCAGTTGCCATCCAACATAAATGGGGAAGAAGGGACTTACCACTATGCCCAAAATGCAATAGAGATGAAAGTACTCTTTTGCACAAGATGTGGAAGTGCCCGAAACAATTTCGTTATTGGCATTTGGTGCTCTCTACCATATCTCAGATGTTTCAAATACCACTTTTGCAAGATCCGGTTGTGTGCATGTTGGGAACTCTGGAGATAGACTCGCTATCGCCTCATGGCCACACAGCAATACTGAGATTGTTACATATAGCCTAAATAAATAGCTAAGTATTGGATATCTCCACAGGTTCCGATGGGAAAGCAATGGATCGAAACAGTTAATAATACACTGTTAAGAGAAAAAATTACATACTAGCATAAAAATGTTGTCAAAAAATGTTATTCTATGTGGCAGCCTTGGCTGAATACTGCTGGCTTGGCACCACACCAATTGATAAAGGACAGACTAGTACAAATGTTGTAATATAAGGGTGTATTTGGAATGCTACAATAGGAAAATCATATAGTAGGACTACAGAGGGAAGAATAAATAGGCCATGGCACACCAGCAATAGTTATGTGCTCTTATGTTTTTCCTCTTTCTTCCCTTTATTTTATTTTATTTTATATTTCATCTTCTTTTTCTTTCTCTCTTCTCATGTTATTGCTCTATCAACACTTCTGGAGGTAAACCTATTGATCGAAGATGTTAAAATGATGAAACAACAGACATAATGAATATAATAGGATGAACATATAGGCAATGACAAATGTATATTCTGCTAACATTATATGTGGTACATTTGCATATGGTTAAAACCAGAACATTATAAATATAAATGTCTGTAACTGCTGAATGATGTTTATTCTTGGATCACTATGTATATCAATAAACTTTTTTCTGATTTAAAAAAAAAAAAAAATCCTTAGCCATCATGCCTCCCCTCAACAAAACCCCATTACATGCAAAACTTTTTTTAGTTGTTTGCTAGGTATAAGGTGCCAATGTGCGTGTTGAAGTAATCGCAAATTTTGATTAGTTTGCTTGTATCTAGTTGCTAAAGCTTATCCCTGTACTGTATATAAACAAATATAGCTTTATTTCATCACAAATTTATCTGAGATAGCTTAAGTTAGGGTATATGCAAACATTTTCATCCCACTCTGGTTATTATTTATAGCTATTTTCATAAGCCAAATTGTGTTTTAGGTTTATTGGTCTTTTAATACAATCATAAATTATCTTGGATAATGTCATTCATAACCTATTGATAGCTGTGTACACTTAAAAGCAAAATATTTTTTTTTCCCTTTTACATTAGAGTCACATTTATGCATAATGCTTTAAAACATTTTACTTTACATAGGTTTTTATAAAATGGCTACTGCAAAAGTAGTTTAAATAAAATATGATGTATGTCTCTGCTGACAAGCCAAAGTGTCTTTTATTTGGTGTTTTCTCATAGCAGTTAAATGAGATCTGAGTTAGATGCATCCAAACACAATGACATCAAAATATTGCAGACAAGATTGAGGCAGCTATAAAAAATTATGGGCTGATTAAAAGGGCCGTTAAAAATAATGATAGCCTCCATGAAAGTTTTCTTAATCAGCTGACCTTGATGTAGTTTTCTACCTGCTTTCTTGTAGTGGTTAAATGGGATCTTCGCAATTCAGCACTACCCTCACAATGCGTGATTGGGATACAGACAAAAGCTTTTCCTTCATCCTCTTCATTTGTTTGGCTGGTGATCCACATGTAGCTCTCATTTATCATCCATCTGGACATTATATTTTTGATTGTGCCAACATTTACAGTTTTATTCTCTTGTTCCCAATGGAAACAATTAAATAAATCTAATGTGTGAGAGTTAGATTGTGCTGAGAGAAGCAGACATTAAACTGTACCAAGTTCCTAAGCCATGCAGCTGCGGCAAGGGATTTTTACATTGAGCATTTATCTAGTTGATGCTGTCTGTTATGAAATTAATTTAGGACGATGTGTGTCATGATGCTATGTGAATTATCTTGTAATTCACAGTTCTATAAATTGTCCTTAAATTAAGCAATGTCTGTATGCAACAAATATACCAGTATGGGGCTAGCTAGAGCACAATGAAAATATAAAGTTTAACACCTATGAATTTATTAGATACTGATCTAACTTCGCATAATGACTATAAATAGTATTTAAAAACAGTTACACATTGATATTATTTGAAAAAAATAATCAATTTTCTTAGTGAAAACCAATACCAAAAAACTATCTCCACATGCAGTCATGCATTTATTTATTTTGTTAAAATTCAGTAGAAAGGAATTGTCAATTCTTCAGTACTCGAATTACTGTTCTCACAGTCATTTTACAATGTGTTAAACAGGGGAAAACTTAAATGGCCCTACTGTCCACTCCATTGTGTCCAGTGTTTGCTTAGACATCAAGAGCATATATATAGTATACCACAGTAAATGTGGCTTTCATCAAACATTCACTGCACTTGAATCAATCACTGTCATTTAAAACACATCCACTAGGAAGATTCACTTGCAGTTAATGTTTGGCGAAAATCACATATATTGCTTTAAAAAATATGAGGTATTATGTTCATTCTTATTTTTACTTCAGTCTATGTGAGTGTTATGACAACAGCAATTATGGCAACAGCTGCTCTATCTCCCTATAAATTTAGAGCAGCTTATGGGGAAGTCGCAGACATGGGTCAATCGCGGGCACCAGGTTTCTTTCCTAAGTGTTTCTTTTACAAGTGTTGTCGCAGTTTCAACACTGCTTCTAGCAATTCCTGATCATGTCTTCTCTGCCCTTTCACAGGTAAATGTTGTCTGCTGCCATATCCACATGTACATTCCTCCTGCTATGTATGACTGATAATTGACACTGCTATGCTTATGGTAAATGTTGTCTGCTGCCATCCTCAAATGTACATTCCCCCTGCTATGTATGACTCATAATTGACACTTCTATGCTTATAGTAAATGTTGTCTGCTGCCATATCCACATGTACTGTACATTCCCCCCTACTATGTATGACTGATAATTCACACTGCTATGCTTATGGTAAATACCTGCTGCCATATTCTTTTAAACTTGTCTATATAATCAGTGATTGATTCTTACCTCCTTTTGCCCTTTAGTGATCAAAAGAATCAATTACCTTTTATGACTTTGGCCTGCATCTGTGTCTGGTCTGGTTTTTTGAAAATCTCCCCTCCCATTCAAGTGTCTCATATCAGATTGTAATTTGATCAATTGACAAATGCTTGCCTGCTCCATCTCCCTATACATTTACAGCAGCTTATGGGGAACTCGCAGACAGGGATCGGTTGTGGACACCATGTTTCTTTCCTGAGTGTTTCTTTTATGAGTGTTGTCGCAGTTTAACCACTTCAATACTGGGCACTTAAACCCCCTTCCTTCCCGGACCAATTTTCAGCTTTCAGCGCTGTTGCAGTTTGAATGACAATTGCGCGGTCATGCGACACTGTACCCATATTAAATTTTTATCATTTTTTTCACACAAATAGATCTTTCTTTTGGTGGTATTTAATCACCCCTGGGTTTTTTATTTTTTGCGCTATAGATTTAAAAAAGACAAAAAATTTTCAAAAACAATGCATTTTTCTGCGTTTCTGTTATAAAATTTTGCAAATAAGTAATTTCTCTTGATAAATTTTGACCAAAAATGATACTGCTACATTTCTTTGGTAAAAATAACCCAAATTGGAGTTTATTTGGTGTTGGCGGACAGACAGATGTGACGGGGACATACAGATGTTTTGTGTATGGTGACAGATGTTTGGGGACTGTGACAGATGTTTGGGGACTGTGACAGATGTTTTGGGGACATACAGATGTTTTGGGGACTGTGACAGATGTTGTGTATGGTGACAGATGTGATTGGGGACATACAGATGTTTTGGGGGCTGTTTTATGGGGACACTGACATGTATATGGACAGGGGTATCAGTGTGCTTGGTGCACTGTGTGGGGGGCGATCTGTGACAGCTTTCTG
>BLSH010530498.1:173409-187670 GCA_018402905.1 Glandirana rugosa
GTCAAATATCCAGTGTAATTCCTACCTTTTTCAAGACTTTAATAAATAGAAACAGAGTAAATCAGCGTAGACTATAGATACAGTGCAGGCAGTGTGTATATATATATATATACATATATATATATATATATATATATATACAGTGCATTCAGTGTAGACTATATATACAGTCTAGTATATATACAGCGGATATAAAAAGTCTACACACCCCTATTAAAATGTCAGGTTTCTGTGATGTAAATAAATGAGACAAAGATAAATAATTTCAGAACTTTTTCCATCCTTAATGTGACCTATAAACTGTACAACTCAGTTGAAAAACAGAAATCTTTTAGGGGGAGGAAGCAAAAATAAAAAATTGAAATAATGTGGCTGCATAAGTGTGCACACCCTCTTATAACTGGGGTTGTAGCTGTGTTCAGAATTAAGCAATCACATTCAAACTCATGTTAAATAGGAGTCAGTGCACACCTGCTATCATTTAAACTGTCTCTGGTTAACCCCAAATAAAGTTCATCTGTTCTAGTAGGTCTTTCCTAACATTTTCTTAGCTGCATCCTACAGTCCTACAGCAGAAGCCATGGTATGCAGAGAGCTTCCAAAGCATCAGAGAGATCTCATTGTTAAAAGGTATCAGTCAGGAGAAGGGTACAAAAGAATTTCCAAGGAATTAAATATTCCATGGAACACAGTGAAGGCCATCATCATCAAGTGAAGAAAATATGTCACAACAGTGACATTACCAAGAACTGGACGGCCCACCAAAAAATTGATGAAAAGACAACAAGAAAACTGGTCAGGGAGGCTGCCAAGAGGCCCACAGCAACATTAAAGGAGCTGCAGGAATATCTGGAAAGTACAGGCTGTGTGGCACATGTGAAAACAATCTCCCATATTCTTCACATGTCTGGGCTATGGAGTAGAGTGGCAAGACATTTCTTTCCAAGAAAAACATCCAAGCCCGGCTAAATTCTGCAAAAACACATCTGAAGTCTCCCAAAAGCATGTGGGAAAATGTGTTATTGTCTGATGAAATCAACGTTGAACTTTTTGTCCATAATTCCAAAAGATATGTTTGGCGCAAAAACAACACTGCACATCACCAAAAAAACACCATACCCACAGTGAAGCATGGTGGTGACAGCATCATACTTTGGGGCTGTTTTTCTTCAGCTGGAACAGGGGCCTTATTTAAGGTAGAGGGAATTATGAACAGTTCCAAATACCTGTCAATACTGGCAACCTTAAAGCTTCTGCTAGAAAGCTGAACATGAAGAAGAACTTCATCTTTCAGCATGATAACGACCCAAAGCATACACAAAAATCAACAAAGGAATGGCTGCACCAGAAGAAGATTAAAGTTTTGGAATGGCCCCGCCAGAGTCCAGACCTGAATCTGATTGAAAATCTGTGAGGTAATTTGAAGAGGGCTGTGCACAGGAGATGCCCTCACAATATGACAGATTTGGAGTGTTTTTGCAAAGAAGAGTGGGTAAATGTTGCCAAATCAAGATTTGCTATGCTGATAGACTCATACCCAAAAGGACAGTGCTGTAATAACATCAAAAGGTGCTTCAACAAAGTATTAGTTTAAGGGTGTGCTTACATATGCAATCATATTATTTCAGTTTTTTATTTTTACTTACCTCCACCTAAAATATTTCAGTTTGTTGTTCAATTGAGTTGCACAGTTTATAGGTCACATTAAAGGTGTAAACCTTTCTGAAATTATTTATCTTTGTCTCATTTTTTTGCATCACAGAAACCTGAAATTTTAACAGGGGTGTGTAGACTTGTTATATTACAGTATATAATATATTGCAGTCAGTGTACAGTATATAATACAGTGCAGGCAGTGTACAGTATATAATACAGTGCAGTCGGTGTTGTACAGTATATAATACTGTGCATTCAGTGTACAGTATATAATACAGTGCAGGCGGTGTACAGTATATAATACTCTTCAGGTGGTGTACAGTATATAATACAGTGCATTCAGTGTGTACAGTATATAATACAATTCAGGCGGTGTACAGTGTATAATACAGTGCATTCGGTGTACAGAATATAACTGTTGATAGGCTGACATTTATAAAAATGGATCAGTCCTGGATCAGCAGCTATCAAGCCCCTGATGTTGATGTAACTGATTGAATTTGCTAGGGATCTGGGATCCCTTGAAAACTGTCTATGCTGCTTATCCTATTTCTGAATCTTGATTATGCTAGCTTCCAACAATATTTTTGATTTAGGGCACCACCAACACCTAAGGCCCAATTTTTCTGCCCCTGTTTAACAGGGACATGTAATTACAATTTTTTTACTAATTCTCTACAGCAGGGCCCATTCCTGTGCCCAACAAGAATAACTGTAAGGGGTTACCCTCACCACCAACATCAACACCCAAGGCCCAATTTTTCTGCAGCTGTATGACTGGGGCATGTATCTACAATTTTTTATTGTGCAGTATGCGTAGTATATATAATAGAGTTCAGAGTATATAATGCAGTCCACATAGTATATATAATATAATGCAGAGTATATAGTGCAGTCCGCATAGTATATATAATACAGTTCAGAGTATATCCATTTGCCGACGGCCGCCTGACGGCGACAAGGGGGCTCATTATCGCAAACGGCCGTCATATGACTGCGGCTGCGATAACTATTACTGTGAGCGTGCGCTCACTGTGTCCGGGGGGGGGCAAGGAATGGGTAGGGCAGACTTGATCGCTGCCGGCTACCCGCGATGGCCCCTCGCAGTGAGAGAATGGAGGTCCGTGTATGTAAACATGGATCTCAGTTCTCCGATTCCTGTATGTGGAAGCCGTGATCACTCCCTTCCCCCTGCAAGCCCAGCCCCCATACAGTTAGAATGCCTAGGAAACACATTTAACCCTTAGAGCGCCCCCTCCAGGTTAACCCCTTCATTGCCAATGGCATTTACACAGTAATCAGTGCATTTTTATAGCACTGATCACTGTATAAATGCCAATGGCCCCAAAAAAGTGTCAAAATGGTCCGACACGTCCGCCCAAATATCGCAGTACCGTGATAACTAGTACTGTGAGCGTGCGCACGCCGCTGGAGGCGTGCTTGCATGCTCACTGTGTTGGGGGGCCAGGGAGTGGGTAGGGCAGACTCGATCGCCGCCGGCTACCTGCGATGGCCCCCCCGCAGTGACAGAATGGAGGTCCGTGTATGTAAACACGGTTCTCCATTCTAATAGAGGGGAGAGGGCTGTGATCACAGACTTCCTGTATATGGAAGTTGTGATCACTGCCTTCCCCCTGCCAGCCCAGACCCCATACAGTTAGAACACGCCTAGGGAACACATTTAACCCTTAGAGCGCCCCCTCTGGGTTAACCCCTTCATTGCCAATGGCATTTACATAGTAATCTGTGCATTTTTATAGCACTGATCACTGTATAAATGTCAATGGTCCCAATATCGCAGTACCGCTAAAAATCACAGATTACTAGTAAAAAAATAAAAACCCCAGAAATTAATTCTCATCATCCATAAACGCGGCAACTTTTGCGCAAACCAATCAATAAATGCAGATCGCAATTTTTTTAACCAAAAATATGAGGAAGAATATAAATCGACCAAAACTGATGAAAAAAAATGTTTTTTTTTTGGGGATTTGTATTTTAGCAAAAAGTAAGAAATATTGATTTTTTTGCAAAATTGCCGCTCTTTTTTTTTTTTTATAGTGGCAATCAGAAATGACGCAGAGGGGATCAAATACCACCAAAAGAAAACTCTATTTGTGGGAAAAAAAAGGACGCAAATTTCGTTTGGGTACAACGTTGCACGACTGCACAATTGTCAGTTAAAGTGACGCAATGCCGAATACTAATACTAGTATTTAGTGCGGTCCGTGTGGTATGTATAATACAGTGCAGAGTATATAGGGGGCTCCGTGTACTATATATAATACAGTGCAGAGTATATAGTGCAGTCCATGTAGTATATATAATAGAGTTCAGAGTATATAGTTTAGTCCGTGTAGTATACATAATACAGTTTAGAGTATATAGTGCAGTCCGCGTAGTATATATAATACAGTTCAGAGTATATAGTGCAGTCAATGTAGTATATATAATACAGTGAAGAATAAATAGTGCAGTCAGTGTAGTATTGAACTGGTTAAGGGGAACCTTATGACAGAATTAGAAAAAAATGCAAATTTCCACCATTTTTAAACCCGTTGCCTCCCAAAAGACTGATTTGCCATGATATCACCACAAAAAACTGTCTTTTATGTGAACTACCAGGTCCACTGGCTGTTGTAGTACTACAGCTGTGGATCACATGCTCTCCTTAGAATAAATAGCTGCTCTCCTCCAGAGGGCAGCATGCCAATAGAAGGAGCAGAGGCTCCAAGCGTGTAGCCCAGCCCACAGCCTGCCCAGCCCACAGCTTTGCATCCTGACTGACACTGCCTACCTCCAACCCAGTTTCTCCGCCCGATGGTGATGTCACTTCCGCAATCTATGCTGGCCAGCGTGGTTCTTCCTGGATCCTGTGGAGACAGGCCACCCATTCCAGCCTATTGGAGGATCCTATCCAGCTTTCCAACACCGCAGTGGAGCCTGCAGAGCAATGCATAACACCAGGACTGCACTTTCCTTGATGAGCATGCTCCATCTACACTCCACGCCAAAATTAAAAAAAAATTGTAGTGGGGTCCCCCCCAAAATCCATACCTGGCAGGTCAGGATGGGGGGGCAAGCGAGGGACCCCCCCAAACCATACCAGGCCACACGCCCTCAACATGGGGAGGGTGCTTTGGGGTCCCCTTAAAAGCACCCTGTCCCCATGTTGATGGGGACAAGGACCTCTTCCCGACAATCCTGGCCGGTGGTTGTCGAGGTCTGCGGGCGGGCGCTTATCGGAATCTGGAAGTCTCCTTTAATAAGGGGGCCCCCAGATCCCTCCCCCCTATGTGAATGGGTATCAGGTACATTGTACCCCTAGGCATTCATCAAAAAAGTGTCAAAAAAGAAAAAAGACAGTTTTTGACAATTCCTTTATTAAAAAAGAAAAAAGTGTCCCATGATGTACATCCATCGTCAATCATGCTGCCCGACGGACCCAAAAAAAAAGAAAGATAAAGTGCATCCTCCTCTCTCAGAGGCTACCCACCGAATGGTCTGTCTTCAGTTTGACAGCTCTTATATAGGCAAGGGTGGGGCCACCCAGTGACGTAACAGTGTGACCCCGCCCCCTTCTGGCACCATGTGACATCAGAGGGGGCGAGGTCACCTGGTTACACAGTTACGTCACAGAATAATGCACCTTACTAGGTGCATTATTTTACATTTAGAAACATTGAACTGCAATCTCCACTGATTTTACCAATCTTCCAGCAATGCCAAATCATGTTCCATGTTACAGACACCTCCAGGGATATCAATCCAATTACACACCTTTGTGTCATCTGCAAAAAGACATACCTTGCCCAACAAAACTTTAATTAATTCACTTACATATACATTAAATAGAACAGGACTCAGCACAGAGCCTTGTGTTACACCACTAGTGACTGCTCTCTGTTCTGAGTGAACCCCATTTACAGCCACACTCTGGTATCTATCCTATCTATTCTTTAGCCAACTGCATATCCATTGAACCACCCAAGGGTTAAGTCCTAGCTTGTACAACTTTTGTATTAGACCATTATGTTAGACTGTATCAAAAGCCTTGCTGAAATCAAGATATGCTATGTCCACAGCACTACCCTGATCAAAAACATTGGTAATATAGTAAAAAAAATCAAATAGATTAGTCTGACATGTGAAGCCCTCAGTAAAGACATGCTTCTTTGGGCGCAGCAAGATGTGTATTTTTAGGTGATCATCTTCTTTTCAGGAGTGATTCCATTAACTTGACTACAACTGATGTTAAACTCACTGACCTGTAATTTCTAGCTTATACCTTGCTGCCCTTCTTGTGGATAGGTACAATATTATCTGTCTGTCAGTCATGGGGAACTTCTCATTTTAGAAGAGACTGATTAAAAAGATCTGTTGATGGTCCAACAACTACAGTATCTCACAAAAGTGAGTACACCCCTCACATTTTTGTAAATATTTTATTCTATTTTATTCTTTTCATGTGATAACACTGAAGGAATGACACTTTGCTACAATGTAAATGTAAATAGTGAGTGTACAGCTTGTATAACAGTGTAAATTTGCTGTCCCCTCAAAATAACTCAACACACAGCCATTAATGTCTAAGCCGTTGGCAACAAAAGTGAGTACATCCCCAAGTGAATTTGTCCAATCTGGGCCCAAAGTCTCAATATTTTGTGTGGCCACCATTATTTTCCGGCACTGCCTTAACCCTTTTGGGCATGGAGTTCACCAGAGCTTCACAAGTTGCCACCAGAGTCGTTTTCCACTCCTCCATGATGACATCACGGAGCTGGTGGATGTTAGAGACCTTGCACTCCTCCACCTTCTGTTTGAGGATGCCCCACAGATGCTCAATAGCGTTTAGGTCTGGAGACATGCTTGGCCAGTCCATCACCTTTACTCTCAGCTACTTTAGCAAGCCAATGACCATCTTGGAGGTGTGTTTGGGGTCGGTATCATGTTGGAATACTGCCCTGTGGTCCAGTCTCCGAAGGGAGGGGATCATGCTCTGCTTCAGTATGTCACAGTACATGTTGGCATTCATGGTTCCCTCAATGAACTGTAGCTCCCCAGTGCCGGCAGCACTCATGCAGCCCCAGACCATGACACTCCCACCACCATGCTTGACTGTAGGCAAGCCACACTTGTCCTTAGTTCATTGCCGCCACACATGCTTGACACCATCTGAACCAAATAAGTTTATCTTGGTCTCATCGGACCACAGGACATGGTTCCAGTAATCCATGCTCATAGTCTGCTTGTCTTCAGCAAACTGTTTGCGGGCTTTCTTGTGCATTATCTTTAGAAGAGGCTTCCTTCTGGGGTGACAGCCATGCAGACCAATTTGATGCAGTGTGCGGCGTATGGTCTGAGCACTGACAGGCTGACCCCCCAACCCTTGAACCTCTGAAACAATGCTGGCAGCACTCATACATCTATTTCCCAAAGATAACCTCTGGATATGATGCTGAGCATGTGCACTCAACTTCTTTGGTCGACCATGGCGAAGCCTGTTCTGAGTGTAATCTCTCCTGTTAAACTGATGTTTGGTCTTAGCCACCGTGCTGCAGCTCAGTTTTAGGTTCTTGACAATCTTCTTATAGCCTAGGCCATCTTTATGTAGAGCAACAATTCTTTTTTTTTCAGATTCTCAGAGAGTTCTTTACCATGAGGTACCATGTTGAACATCCAGTTACCAGTATGAGAGAGTGAGAGTGATATAACCAAATTTAACACACCTGCTCCCCATTCACACCTGAGACCTTGTAACACTAATGAGTCACATGACACCGGGGAGGGAAAATGGCTAATTGGGCCCAATTTGGACATTTTCTCTTGGGGTGTACTCACTTTTTTTGCCAGTGGTTTAGACATTAACCACTTCCGTACCGCCGGACGTCATTTGACGTCCTTGGGTTTGAGTGGTGATATTTGATTTCAGATAACGTTTTTTTCTGCAGACGATTCTGCACATGATAAAAGTGGTCTTAGCAGCGGATTCACCGCGAGATCACTTTTATCAGTGGTGGGAGAGGTGTCCCCACCCCTCCCGCTGCTTTCCGGTCATCTCTGCCACTTACCGGACCCACCGGCAGCGGCGGAGATGATCCGATCCGTCTCCCCCAGTGTCTGTGAGCCCAGTCGGCTCCATAACACGGCGGGGCGGAAATGACGTCAGAAGTCACGTCCGCCCAACGGTCTTAAAGGGCCGTTTTTTTTTTTTGGGCTGTCATTTTTTCTGATTTTTTTTTTTTTATTTTTGCATTTTAGTGTAAATATGAGATGTGAGGTCTTTTTGACCCCAGATCTCATATTTAAGAGGACCTGTCATGCTTTTTTCTATTACAAGGAATGTTTACATTTCTTGTAATAGGAATAAAAGTGATCAATTTTTTTTTAAAAAAGAACAGTGCAAAAATAAAAAGTAAAAAGCAAAATAAATAATTAAAAAAAAAAAATTAAAGCGCTCCGTCCCGCCGAGCTCGTGCGCAGAAGCGAACGCATGCGTAAGTCCCACCCACATATGAAAACGGTGTTCAAACCACACATGTGAGGCCGTGATCGTTAGAGCGAGCGTAATAATTTTAGCACTAGTCCTCCTCTGTAACGCAAAACTGCGAACTTGTAGAATTTTTTAAACATCGCCAATGGAGATTTTTAAGTTGCAAAGTTTGTCGCCATTCCACAAGCGGACGCAATTTTGAAGCATGACATGTTGGGTATCAATTTACGCGGTGTAACATTATCTTTCACGATATGGAAAAATATTGGCCTAACTTTACTGTTTTCTTATTTTTTAACTAAAAAAACTGTATTGATTAAAAAAAAGCACGCTTGGAAGACCGCTGCGCAAATACGGTGTGACATAAAGTTTTGCAATGACCACCATTTTATTCTCTAGGGTGTTAGAAAAAAAAATATATAATGTTTGGGGGTTCTAAGTAATTTTATAGCAAAAAAAAACAGTTTTTAACTCGTAAGCACAGAATTAAAAAAAACAGGCTTTGTCTTGAAGTGGTTAATGGCTGTATGTTGAGTTGTTTTGATGGGACAGCAAATTTACACTGTTATACAAGCTGTACACTCACTACTTTACATTGTAGCAAAGTGTAATTTCTTCAGTGTTGTTACGTGAAAAGATATTATAAAATATTTACCAAAATGTGAGGGGTTTACTCACTTTTGTGAGATACTGTATATCTCAAAGTTCTCCTAGAATTCTGGAATGAATAACATCAGGGCCCATTGCTTTGTTAAGCTTTAACTGAGCCGATTCCTCTGCTACCTCTGTCTCCAGAAATCCTAAAAATGAACTATCATTACAATAGAACAATATGATTCCCCAACTTATTTTTATTAGTACAATTTATTTCTGAGAAGACTGAACAGAAGTATTTGTAAATCTGGTTTGCTACATCCAGGTCTCTCTCAAAATATGCGTTATGCCCAGTTTTCATTCTAGTGATCCCATTGTATTTTTTCTTTCTATCACTAATGTACCCAAAAACGTTCTTTTTCTCCTTTCTTAAAAGATTTAGCAATTTCCTCCTCTTTCTTGCTTTGGTAGCACTGATAATGTGTTTGGACTGATTTCTTTCCCCTTAACCACTTCAGCCCCGGAAGGATTTCACACTTTAGGACCAGAGCACTTTTTGCGATTCGGCACTGCGTCATTTTAACTGACATTTGCGCGGTCGTGCAAGGTTGCACCCAAACAAAATTTGGGTCCTTTTTTCCCACAAATAGAGATTTTTTTTGTGGTATTTGATCACCTCTGCGTCATTTCTAATCGTCGCTATAAACAAAAAAAGAGTGACAATTTTGCAAAAAAACATATTTTTCTTACTTTTTGCTAAAATACAAATCCAAAAAAAATATATAATTTTTTTTTGGGTTTTGGCTGATTTCTATACTTCCTCATATTTTTAGTAAAACAAACATCACAATCGCCGTTTATTGATTGGTTTGCGCAAAAGTAGCCACGTTCACGAATGATGAGAATTCATTTCTGGGGTTTTTATTTTATTTTTTACTAGTAATGGTGGCGATCTGCGGTTTTTAGCAGTACTGCGATATTGCAGCGGACATGTCGGACCATTTTGACACTTTTTTGGGACCATTGGCATTTATACAGCGATCAGTGCTATAAAAATGCACTGTTTACTGTGTAAATGCCATTGGCAGTTAACCTGGAGGGGGCGCCCTAAGGGTTAACTGTGTTCCCTCACTGTGTTCTGACTGTATGGGGGCTGGGCTGGCAGCGGGAGGGGAGTGATCATGGATTTCATATACAGGAAACCTGTGATCACAGCCCTTCCCCCCTGTCAGAATGGAGATCTGTGTTTACATATACGGACCTCCGTTCTTTCACTGCGGGGGAGCCATTGTGGGTAGCCGGCAGAGATCGAGTCCACCCTACCCGCTCCCTGGCCCCCCCGGAACACAGTGAGCACGCAATCCCGCCTCCGGCGGGGAGCGCTCACAATACTAGTTATCGCGGCCACCATCAGGTGATGGCGGTTTGCGATAACGAACCACTTTGTTGCCGTCACACTGCGGCAGGCAGTCAGCAAGTGGTTAAAGTGGATGCAAACCACTCACTCACCAAGTATAAACGAATGGCACAGTATTAATGTATATGTACATGCAAGCCTCCTGCATGTGTCCCTACCTTGCAAATGTTACCCTTTTCAGCTGTAGCAGCATTGGAATCAGTGGGTGTCTCTCTTTGCTGAAGCTCGGTGGGTGAAGTTGTGATATTACAAGACTTCCCATCCAGCTCTATACTGAGAGCTGGAGGAGAAAGGAGGGGGGAGTGTGAGGCTCTTCTTGCTCCATGCAGGAGATACGAATATGACACGGGATAAAACGTCTCCTATTTCTCACTCAGCCCGTTTTTTTCTTCTGAAAAAAGATAAGGGTAGATTCTCCGTGGCAAAATTGGGCACAGATGGCATGAAATCCTTTCCTGTACAAGGTAGAAGTGTCAGAAAAAAATGTTTTTTCCGGGTTTACATTAGTGTTGCCAACCTCCCGCAGAATTTTTTACTGGCAACCTGAAAAATAACAGGACCTCTATTAAAAACTAAGACAATTATCAAATATCTTTGCCTGGTTTACAGTTAAAAAGTCAGCACAACATGGCAAATAATCAGACCCGGATATTTATAGACAGTTTGTAAAAATCACAGATTTTTACAAACTGTCAGTAAATTTACTGGCGGTTGGCAACCCTGGTTTACATCCATTTTAACTATCCTACTTACCTCTTCAGTGAACCATATTGTTTTTTTCTTCCGTTTATTCTTACTAATTTGCCTGACATATAATCTATTTTTTCCCGGGTAGCAGGCTTTAATAGTGCCCACTGAATACTTACTCTTGTGATTTTACCTTTCAATTTATTTTTTTAGGAATTTCAGCAAAATTTGTCCTTTTGAAATCTAAAACTTTTATTTTTGTATATGATTTTTCAGTTCTTGTTTTAATATCAAACCAAAGACATTGGTGATCACTAGAATCCAATTTCTCCCCCACCTCTCAGTTGATTCACATTTTACAGTACTAGGTCTAGAATATGATCACCTCGGGTTGGGCTTTTTACTAATTGTTTTAGAGAAACCCCATTCAGTGCTTCCATTACATCCCTGCTCCTGTTTGTAATAGCAGTTTGAGAATTCCAGTTAATGTCAGGCATGTTGAAGTCGCCCACAATCAAAAACTGTCCCTTCATTGCCATTTGAGTTATCTCCTCAATCATCAAGTAGAGATGGGCCGAATACCTCCGAAGGCTTATATGCAAGTTATTGACCATAAAAAGGGTTTGGGGGCCTGGGTACTGCCCTGGGGGACATGATCCATCATCAATCAAGTGCTGCGCAAACTGTCGGCGCTATATAAATCCTGTATAATAATAATCAATCATGCTCCGCCTGCAATGAAGGCTAACCACCTACTGCAGGCTCCTCTGTT
Organism: Glandirana rugosa; assembly: GCA_018402905.1. Taxonomy (NCBI): domain Eukaryota; kingdom Metazoa; phylum Chordata; class Amphibia; order Anura; family Ranidae; genus Glandirana; species Glandirana rugosa. The sequence continues at coordinate 185,029 of BLSH010530498.1, forward strand.
TGATGATGGCACCGCCCCTTGTGATGTCACCGACCCAGCATGCACTAGTGATGTCGCCAGAAGGCCAAGCCCCTTACCTATATAATAACTGTCAAAGGGCAGGGCAGGCAGATGGTGGTTAGCCTTTGTCATGGGCAGAGCTTTTTTTCTTCTTTTTTTGGGTCCAGCAGTGGCGTCGTCGTTGTGACTGACAATGAATCTATATCGGGGGACTTTTTTTTTTTAACAAAATAATTGATAAAAACTGCGTGCGTGCTTTTTTTTTCTTATTGCCACTTTTTTGGTGACTGAGTAGGGGTACGATGTAGCCCATACTCATTCACCTTTAACAAGGGGGCCCCAGATCTCGGCACCCCCTTGTTACAGGTGGCTTCCAGATTCTGATAAGCCCCCTGATGGCAGACCCCACAACCATATCCCAGGGTTTTGGGGAAGAGGCCATTGTACCTATCAACATGGGGACAAGGTGCTTTGGAGCGGGGGCAGGGCATGTGGCCTGGTATGGTTCAGGCTCAGGTAAGGGCCTGATATGGATTGGGGGGTTCGGGACCCCCCCCCCCACATCATTTTTTAATCATTTTTGTGTTGCCCACAATTTTCATGTCATTTTTTTTTAGAAATGTCAGTTTTGCTGCAGCAGGTTCTATAAATGGTACAGATGCGCCACATTACAGGCAGACTACGGGGACCCCCCAGGCGCTATATTTAAAGGCATTTTTCATTTTTTTTGCTTTACTTTAAGCATGATTAAAATCGCTGCTCCTACATAGTTTGTGAGGTTGAAAAAAAGACATAAGTCCATCAAGTCCAACCTGTGTGTGTACTTTTATGTCACTATTATATTGTATATCGCTGTATGTTGTGGTCATTTAACTGCCTATCCAATAGTTTTGAAGTTATCTATGCTCCCTGCTGAAACCACCGCTTATGGTAGAGAATTCCACATCCTCACTGCTCTTACTATAAAGAACCCTCTACGCAGTCTAAGGTTAAACCATCTTTCTTCTAATTTTAGTGAATGGCCGCGTGTCTTTTTATATTCCCTTATGCGGAAACGTTTTATCCCTATTGTGGGGTCACCATTGCTGTATTTGTACATTAAAATCATATCCCCTCTCAAGCATCTTTTTTCCAGAGAGAATAAGTTCAGTGCTCTTAAGCATACCTCATAACTAAGGTCCTCCAGTCCCTTAATCAGCTTTGTTGCCCTTCTCTGGACCATCTCCAGTTCCAGCACATCCCTCCTGAGGACTGGTGACCAGAACTGGGTGGCATACTCTAGGTGTGGCCGGACCAGAGTTTTGTATAGTGGGAGAATTATCATTTTATCTCTGGAATTTAACTCTTTTTTAATGCATGCCAATATCCTATTGACTTTGCTTGCAGCACTTGGCATTGCATGCCATTGCTGAGCCTGTCATCTACTAAGACCCCTAAGTCCCTTTCCATCCTAGATTCCCCCAGAGGCTCTCCCCCCAGTGAGTAGTTTAAATTAATATTTTGTCCCCCAAGTGCATTATTTTACATTTTTCTACATTAAACCTCATTTGCCATGTAGTTGCCCACCCTACAAATTTGTCCAAATCTTCTTGCAAGGCTTCCGCATCCTGTGGAGAAATTATTGCCCTGTATAACTTAGTATCATCAGCAAATGCTGAGATTGAGCTGTTTATCCCACTCTCCAGATCATTTATGAATCAATTAATTAGGATTGGTCTCAGGACAGAACCCTGGGGTACCCCGCTCTCCACACCGGGCCATTCTGAATACCCCCCATTTATCACCACCCTCTAGACTCACCCCTGTAGCCAGTTCTTGATCCATGTACTCACCCTTGGGTCCAAGCTGACAGAACTGTTTGTACAGTAAACGTTTATAGGGAACTGTACCTTCCCTTGTCTAGATGGCAGCTCACTTTCTCATAGAAGGTTAATAGATTGGTTTGGCAAGAACAATTTTTCATGAATCCATGCTGATTACTGCTAATGATACCGTTTTTACTACTAAAATCCTGTATGTAATCCCTTATCATTAGAGTTGAGCGAACTTCTAGAAGTCCGGGTTCTGCTGGTTCTGCAGAACTTCGGGACAAAGTCCGGGTCCGGGTCCGGACAGAACCCGAACTTTGTCCCGAACACCGAACCCCATTGAAATCAATGGAGACCCGGACTTTTAGGTACAAAAAGTGTTGTAAAATAGTCCTGGAAGGTCCTAGAGGTCTGCAAAAGGAAGGAAATGTGGGTAAGGGTGGGACAAGTGACCTACAAAGAAATGGGGACAGGAAAATAACTTTAAATATTTTTAAAAAAATAAAAACTTAAAAAATGCAAAAATGGAGATCATCTTCAAAATGGGTCTGAAAAGTATAAATTAACATTAGAGGCCATAGAACTGTTCTAAAATCATCTTCAAACTGTGTCAAAAAAGTATAAATAAGTCGGGAGTACCCATATCACTGTTCTGCAAAATGTGTGTATCACTTTAAATCAAACCGGAAATCAGTGAACATCTCTTCTGCACAAGTATTTCAAGTATGTGTGTCACTTTAAATCAAACCGGAAATCAGTGAACATCTTTTATTCACACTTCTTTTTAAAATGTGTGTATTTTCTACAAGTGACTAAAGGCCAAACTAAATTTCA
>BLSH010530498.1:189028-207413 GCA_018402905.1 Glandirana rugosa
TCTTACCTCTCTACCGTTCCCAAAACTTAAATAAGAAGAGGAGTCAGAAGTGCTCCCTTTGTCCCCCGAAGTCATTGGTTTCGATATTACAAATAGGAGTGCCGTACAGTGTCCTCCGTGACAGTACCGATTGTCTCCTATCTTAATCCATATCTGAGCTTTTTACATTGTAATTATTCAGTGGTCCAGGTCTACCGAACGTCGGTTCCCATAAATTTCTTGTGTCAATTCATTAACGGTCTGGTAACAAGAATTAAAAATGTTCGTCAGATTACTGACCATACCATGGTCGACTAACATCCTTTCGGTGGACCCGAACCCGGACTTTTTTTGAAAAGTCCGGGTCCGGGTCCCGGACACCCCAAAGTTCGGTACGGACCCGAACTTTACAGTCCGGGTTCGCTCAACTCTACTTATCATCCCCTCCAAAAGCTTGCATACTATTGACATTAACTGGTCTGTAGTTGCCAGGGATATATCTTGGTCCCTTTTTAAATATTGGTGCTACATTGGCTTTCCTACAATCAGCTGGTACCATACCAGTCATTAGACTGCTTGTAAAAATTAAGAACAATGGTCTGGCAATTACTTAACTGTGTTCTTTAAATACCCTTGGCTGCAAGCCATCTGGACCTGGTGACTTATTAATGTTACATTTTTCGAGTCTATACCTAATTCTATCCTCTGTTAGCCATGACAGTGCCTCCTGTGACATGCCGTGAGGATAAACATTATAGCTTTGGTTACTGAAGCCCCCTGTTTCCCTCGTGAAGACTGAGGAGAAGAATAAATTCAAAACCCTTGCCATCTCTCCATTCTTTGTAACCAGATTCCCTTCATCACTCCTTAAGACCAATATGATCAGACCCCTATCTCTTACTATTTATATACTTAAAGAATTTCTTGGGATTTTTCTTACTCTCCTCCGCTATGTGTCTTTCATGTTCTACCTTCGCCACCCTAATTGCACCCTTACATTTCCTATTGCATTGTTTGTAAAGTTGGAGTGCCGATGGTGACCCCTCAGCCTTGTATTTTTTGAAGGCCTTCTCCTTTGCTCTTATAAGCATTTTAGTGGTGAAGTTAAGCCACCCAGGACTTTTATTAGCTCTTTTAAATTTATTTCCTATTGGGATGCTCTGGCTAATATCCTTATTTAATATGCTTTTAAAGCACAACCATTTTTCCTCCATGTTCATTGCTCCCAGTATTTTATCCCATTTCATATAGTCTAGCAAGGAGCGTAATTTAAGGAAGTTGGTTCTTTTGAAATTCAGTGTCTTAGTACAGCCCTCAAATTTTCCACCTGCCTACTCGCATTTTGCGAGTGGAAAATGAGGGCTGGCTAGGAGCCGGGCTGTCTGGGAGCGAGGGGGGTGAGCACTGATGGCAGGCAGGGATGAATGGGGAAGAGAGCTTGGGGGAAGAGAGAGGGCACCGCTCACCATCATACACAGATCCTGCCCTCCTGACCTGGTGCCTGTGACAGACAGAATGCCGGTCCAATGCCAGGACGTGTTCTGTCTGTCACAGGCGCCGGGTCAGGAGGGCGGGATCTGTGTGTGACAGTGAGTGGCGCGAATTGCAATTGTAATGTAAACTGTTACAGTGGGCTAATCCCCGCTCTATAATCAAGAACAGAATCCTCTTCCTCTAAGGTGCTCTCTTCCCCTATAATGGATCGGCCACCCTCTCTCTTCCTCCATGCTCTCCACAGTGAGGCTTCAAAGATGGGCACAGTGAGGCTGCATAGATGGGTACAGTGAAGATGCAAAGATGGGCACAGCCCTGTCTTAGTATTCACCTTTTATTTCCTATTTGTGTGATTTATACTGAAACTAATTGACCTATGATTAGAGTTGAGCGAACTTCTAGAAGTCCGGGTTCTGCTGGTTCGGCTGAACTTCGGGACAAAGTCCGGGTTCGGGTCCGGACAGAACCCGAACTTTTGTCCCGGACCCCGAACCCCATTGAAATCAATGGGGACCCGAACTTTTAGGCACAAAAATGGCTGTAAAATAGTCCTGGAAAGTCCTAGAGGTCTGCAAAAGGAAGGAAATGGGGGTAAGGGTGGGACAAGTGACCTACAAAGAAATGGGGACAGGGAAATATCTTTAAATATTTTTTAAAAAATAACATAAAAAAAGCAAAAATGGAGGTGAATGTGGATCATCTTCAAACTGGGTCTGAAAAGTATTAATTAACGGTAGAAGCCATATAACTGTTCTAAAATCATCTTCAAACTGTGTCAAAAAAGTATAAATAAGCCGGGAGAACCAATATCACTGTTCTGCAAACATCTGGAAAATGTGTGTGTCACTTTAAATATAACCGGCAATAACTGAACATCTGTTCTGCAAACATCTGTACAGTCTGCGTGTCACTTTAAATATAACCGGCAATAACTGAACATCTGTTCTGCAAACATCTGTAAAGTCTGTGTGTCCATTTAAATATAACCGGTAATAACTGAACATCTGTTCTGCAAACATCTGTATAGTCTGTGTGTCCATTTAAATATAACCGGCAATAACTGAACATCTGTTCTGCAAACATCTGTAAAGTCTGTGTGTCCATTTAAATATAACCGGCAATAACTGAACATCTGCTCTGCAAACATCTGTACAGTCTGTGTGTCCATTTAAATATAACCGGCAATAACTGAACATCTGTTCTGCAAACATCTGCAAAGTCTATGTGTCCATTTAAATATAACCGGCAATAACTGAACATCTGTTCTGCAAACATCTGCAAAGTCTGTGTGTCCATTTAAATATAACCGGCAATAACTAAATAACGAAATAAAGTTATTTCCCTGTCCCCATTTCTTTGTAGGACACTTGTCCCACCCTTACCCCCATTTTCCTTCCTTTTGCAGACCTCTAGGACCTTCCTGGACTTTTTTACAGCAATTTTCAGAACTTTCATTAAAATTACCAGAACCCCGGACCCGAACCCGGACTTTTTTTTTCGGGTCCGGGTCCCGGACACCCCAAAGTTCAGTACGGACCCGAACTCTACCTATGATCACTGTTTCCTAAATTGTCCCCTTTTTCCACATCTGTAATCAGGTCTGTATTGTTAGTAATCTGTAGGTCTAGTAACGCATTGTTTCTTGATGGTATCATCTAGCCCATGTTATTGTCCTGCAAGACATTCAGGAAATGGCGAGCCTTAGATAAATGTGCAGTTTCTTCCACCCAGTCTATGTCTGGATAATTAAAATCCCCCATAATAATTACACTTCCCATCCTTGCCGCATTTCCAAACTGAGAAGGGATGTCCGCCTCCCCCTCCTCCCCCAGGTTAGGGGGCATATAGCATACTCCCAGTATTACTTCCCCCTGGTTTCCTCCCTTTGCAGCTCTACCCATAAGGATTACACCTCCTCCCTTGCTCCATTAGTGATGTCGTCCCTCATATTCACTTGTACATCATTTTTGATATACAGGCATACCCCTCCCCCTTTTTTACCCTCCCTATCTCTGCAATATAGGGCATACCCTTGAATGGTTGCCAGCCAATCATGAGAGCTGTTGAACTAAATCTCTGAAATTCCCATAAAATCTAAATCCTCCTCATACAATAGCATCTCCAGTTCCCCCATCTTGTCCACTAGACTCCTGGCATTAGTGAACAAGCCACATAGTTTTGTCCGGATGTATGCCACCTCCTTCATGGGTGCTCTGAGGTTACAAACAGTATTTGTTACTATACTTACCTCAGGTTTAGGTGTTTTATTCAACCTACCATTAGTGCCCCCAATACTACCCTCTGAATTTTGTCCTTGTCCATCTCTACATCTGGACCCTCCCCCATCGCCTAGTTTAAAATCCCCCTCTAACTTGTCAGCCATCTTCACTCCCAGACGATCTGCACCTTCCCCATTTAGGTGCAGTCCGTCCCAGCTAAAGAGCTGGTAACCGATTGAGAAGGTGGCCTAGTTCTCCATGAACCCAAAACCCTCCTTGCTACACCAGCTCCTCAGCCACTTGTTAACTTCCCTAATCTCCCACTGCCTCTCTAGTGTGCTCAAGGTACCTCTAGTATTTGTGAGAATACTACCTTAGAGGTCCTAGTGCTCAATTTAGCTCCTAAGTCCCTAAAATCTTTTTTTAGGTCTTCCCCAGCCCCTCCCAGTAATCTGTCCACCTGATCCGTGATGTGCTGAGCCCGAGTGCCCGGTAGACATCATACAGTTTGGCGATTTAGGTGTTTGTGACAGATTGCCTCTCTGTCCTTCTGAGAACTGAGTCCCCTACCATCACAATCTGTCTTTCCTTTCCCTTGGCTTTTACCCCGCCCTCCCTGGAGGAGTTATTCCCCTGGCAGCTAGGGGCATCGCTCTGCTCCAGCAATGCTGGTCCCTGACTGGTATCCTCAATATCATGCAACGGGCCATACTTATTGAGATTTTCCAGCCAAGGATTGCCCTCCCTGACTCTTTCCACTCTACCCTTCCTAGCTATCACCCAACTACTCTGCTCTGGTGCTTGCACCTCTATGTCTCCACCCGCCTCTGTGCTGGCCCCTGCCGTCACCTGCAGGGTATGATCCGAATTCTCCTCAAGCATGGAGTGGCTTCTTAGTGTTGCCAGCTGCTTCCCTAGATCCAGGACCTGGGCTTCCAGGGAAACAACGTGCATACATTTTGTACAGCAGTATTCGCCCTCGATCGCATGATCAAGGAACGCATACATGCCGCAAGATGCTCCTTTAAAAAACAATATTTTAACACTTTTTTTTGCATTGATAGTATCAACGTTGAAAAAATAGTAAAAAAAAAGAAAAAAAAAGCCACGCCAAAATTTTAATAAAAAACGGTGTGGGGTCACCCCAGAATCCATACCAGACCCTTATCCGACCATGCAGCCTGGCAGGCCAGGAAAGGGGGGACGAGTGAGCGCCCCTCTCCTGAACCATAGCAGACCACATGTCCTCAACATTGTGGGGGGTGCTCTGCCCCGTCCCAAAGCACCTTGTCCCAATGTTGATGGTCAGTAGTTGTGGGCATCTGCAGGCAGGGGGATTATCTGAATCTGGAAGGCATCTTTAACAAGGGGACCCCCATATGATTGAGTACGGGTACATAGTACCCCTTCTCATTCACCATAAAAGTTTTTGACAACACTTTATTAAAAATAAAAAACAATGTATCCATCGTCAATCACTACAACATTGCCACCGCCAGATCCAAAAAAAATGCTACGCCTGCAATGAAGGCTAACCAACTACTGCAGGCTCCAGCATTTGACAGTTCTTATATACCTGTAGGTAAGGGGCAGAGCAACCTGGTGACATCACCTGTTGGCACCGCCTCCTTGTGATTTCATCAAACCAGCATGCACTAGTCGGTGATGTCATAAGGGGGTGGTGCCACCAGGTGATGTCACCAGGTGGCCCTGCCCTTTACCTATACAAAAATTGGCAAACGGCCGAGCAGACAGATAGCAGTTAGGCTTCATCACAGGCAGAGCTTTTTTCTTCTTTTTTTGGGTCCAGTGGTGGTGGCAGGTGTCATGAATGATGACGGATCTACATCGGGGAACATCATTTTTTATTTTTTATAAAGGAATTGACACTTTTTTGGTGACTACTCATTCACATGGGGGACGGCGGGATCAGGTGCCCCTTGTTAAAGGGAGGTTCCAGATTGTGATAATCCCCCTGTCCGCAGTCCCCTACAACAACATCCCTGGGTTGTGGGGAAGAGGTCCTTGTCCCCATCAACATGGGGGCAAGGACCTTTGGAGTAGGAGGGGCAGAGCCCGCCGCCCCAAAGCACCCCCCATGGTAATAGCATGTGGCCTGGCATGGTTCAGGAATGGGGCACTCGTTTGCCCCCCTTTCCCGACCTGCCAGGCTGCATGCTCAGATAAGGGTCTGATATGGATTATGGTGGGACGCCAGGCTGTTTTTTTTTTGCCGTGGCGTTCCCCTTAAAAACCCGAAGGGCCTAGTATAGGCTGTTTTTTTCCACTTTTTTCTATTGCTGTATCCTTGAATCTTCTATAAACTGTTATTTTTCCTTAAAGTGTTACTAAACCAGCAACAGTAAAATCAGTCTGTATATGCAGCATAGCATGCTTGTTATACTCACTGTGGAACTTAAGGGGTTAATCCTCAGCATTGTGTAAAAAAGGCTGTTTTATCCTGTGTGGATAGATACTTCCCTCCTGCACTGTCAATCTGGAAAAGTCCATATAATACACAGCAGGATTGTAAAGCTGCACATGCTCAGTTTGGTCTCTTGCTGGATGGAACATTTCCTGGTTCAGTTGAACTGTTCAGGTCACGTGATATTGACATCACACATGTGTGCGTGTATACAGGCTGTAATGGAAATCTCCTCCTACTTGAACACACAGCTATGGACAAACTGTGCAGGTTATCAGGAAACCATGGTATACAGATCCTCCCAAAAGGTATATAGTGGCAGTATTTTAATGTAAAAAGAATATTTAAAAAGCTGTGGGCACTCTGGGGGGGGGGGGGGGGGTGGGTCAGGTGAACTATTTTCATGTTACTGGGCTTAGTAACACTTTAACTATTATACTTACATTGTTAGTGAACCATATTGTTTTTTTCTTCCATTTAGTCTTACTAATTTGCCTGACATATAAATGAGTTGCCTCCAGGATGGTAGACTTTAATAGTGCCCTTTAATAGTGACTAAATTTAATCCAACCTTTCAATTAATTTTTTTAGAAATCTCCCCATTTCAGCAGAATGTGTCCTTTTGAAATCTAAAACTTTTGTTTTTGTATATGATTTTTCAGTTCTTGTTTTAATATCAAGCCAAAGACATTGGTGATCACTAGAACCCAATTTCTCTCCTACCTGAACATCAGACAGTCGATCTGCATTTGTGAGTACTTGGGCTAGAATATGGTCTCGGGTTGGGCTTCTTTACTGTTTTAGAGAAACCCCATTCAGTGCTTCCATTACATCTCTGCTCCTGCTTGTAATAGCAATTTGAGAATTCCAGTTACTGTCAGGCATGTTGAAGTCACCCATAATCAAAAGCTCTTCTTTCACTTCCGTTTGAGTTATCTCCTCAATCAACAAGTAGAGATTGGCCGAACACCCCCGCGGTTCCGTTCACACCAAAACTCCCCAACATAACAAGCCCAAACTCCAAACTCCATTGAAGTCCATGGGACCCAAACTTGAAAAATCGAAAGTCCCCATTTTGAAGGCTTGTATGCAAGTTATTGGCCATAAAAAGGGTTTGAGGACTGCCCTGGAGGACATGCACCAATGCAAAAAAACTTTTAAAAAAGATTGTTTTTAAAGGAGCAGTGATTTTAATGATGCTTAAAGTGAAACAATAAAAATGAAAAATTCCTTTAAATATAGTGCCTTGGGGGGCCCCTTAGTCTGCCTGTAAATTGGTGAATCTGTGGCGTGTAAAGAACATGCTACAGCAAAACTGACAATCATAAAGAAAAAAAACACAACATTTAAATTGTCGGCAATACCATACCATTTGGGCCCCCCCAAAAATCCATACCATACCCTTATCTGAAAATGCAGCCCTCAACATGGGTAGGTGCTTTGGGATGGGGCGGACATGGGCCTCTTCCCGACAACCCTGGCCTGTGGTTGTAATAGATGGCCCCGCCCCTTACCTATGTAAGAACTGTCAAATGGCGGAGCAGGCTGATGGCAGTTAGCCTTCGTAGTTTTCTTTTGGTTTTTTGTTTTTCTTTTGCTTTTTCGGGTCTGGCGGTGTCCCGTGGCAGCATTGTGATTGACAATGGATCTACATTGGGAGACATTGTTTATTTTTAATAAAGGGACTGTCTAAAGCTGTGTGTATGTTTTTATTTCTTATTTACTATGTTTGGTGAATGGGTAGGGGTACTATGTACCCCTACCCATTCACATAGGGGAGTAGGATCTGGGGGCCCCCTTGTTTAAGGGGGCTTCCAGATTCCAATAAGGCCCCTGGCCACAGACCCCAACAACCACAGCCCAGAGTTGTCGGTAAGAGGCCCTTATCCCCATCAATAGAGCCCCCCGCCCCAAAGCACCCCCCATATTGAGGGCATGTGGGCTGGTATGGTTCAGGGGGGGAGTGCTTGCTCATCCCTCCCTTTACTGGCCTGCTGGGCTGCATGCTCAGATAAGGGTCTGGTATAGATTTAAAAAAAAAAAAATTGGCGTTGGGTTCCCTTAAAAATCCACACCAGACCCAAAGGGCATGGTATGGATTGGGGGAGCCCCCCACGCCATATTTTTTTCACTTCTTTCTATTCCCGGCAATGTTTTTTTTTGTTTCATTCAGCTGTCAGGGAAGCCCATTGACAGCTGATGACTCATCCATCGTTAAGGACACAGCAGCAAAGCTTTGCTCAATCAGGCCTTAGAATAAACTGAGCAACACTCAGTGTATTGTGGGGTGCTCTGCGGGTCAACATCCTGCCAAGCACCCGCCAAGTGCCCGCCAAGCACCCGCACGGGCGAATAGGTGATGTTCAAGCCAAACTTTTGCTCGGCATGAACCATTCGCCTACCTCTATCAACATGTTATCATAATCTTCAGTCTGTCCTGGTGATCTATATACTACGCTAATGGAATTTTAATGGAAGATCCCTCTCTGGTTGTAAGAATTAATTTCTGAATTAATGTTAGCGTTATGATATTTTTGACATATATGGCAATTTCACCTCCCCTCTTCCCTACTCTGTGGTTCCTGTATAGTGTGTACCCTGGTATAGTTTTTCCCAGTCATTTGAATCTTTAAACCACATCTCTCTAATTGCAACAAGGTCCAAGTTGTTCCTAGATATAAAAGTTGTTAGCTCACAAACCGTGTTGCCTAAACTACGAGCATTAGTGCACATGACATGACAAACACTGCTATCTACTGCTTTATTTTTACCACCAGAAACTTCAACTAAATTGACCACCCCATCAGCCCAGTTCTTAGCAACCTGAACCCTCACATTTGTTTCAACCTGCTTGGGACAGAAATGCTCCTCATCAATTACATCTCTGCCCCCATTTCACAGTTTAAATACATGTCCAAACAACTCCTAAATTCCATACTAAGAAGCTCAGGGCCCTTGTGTGAGGGATTTAGATCATCTCTCTTGTACAGCTCATTGTCAGACCACAGGATAGCATCATGACTAGCATAACCAAAACCTTCAAGCTTTGCACCAATCCTTTAACCAAACTTTGAACTCTGCTATACAAAGTACTTACTCTTGTCCATTATGCACAGGTAAGACCTCTGAAAATGTAACAGTACACCCTAACTGCTGAAGATCCTGGCCCAAATTCTGAAAATCCTTCTGTACAGAATGCACATCATTTTGGGACAAATCATTTGTGCCAAGGTGCACAACAACATCAACATTGCACTCTTTGCCTGCTTTTTTGACAATTTTTGAAATGCACCTTTTATCTCTCCTAACAGTAGCACCAGGCAAACACCTAACTTCCTTTGACACTTCCACATAATTTCCTAAAGAAACACCTCTTACAATTGAATCACCAAAAAGAATATGACTTTTCCTTTAAGGAGCCTTATCCACAACACTTGCCTGGTTTGCAACCTCAGATAAAACAGTTATAAGTTTTGCTATTTCTTACCAGTTTTTCTGCATACTACTAAGTATGCTCCTAGCGGTTTTAGTTTTTTCTAAAGGTTTTTAAAGCAGTTTTTTGTGTGAATTAGTTTATAAGTAGGTTGACGCATTATACATGGTTGATTTTCTCTTTTTAGTTTTCAAAAGAGTTGGACACAATAGTAGGTGACCCCACTGCACCGAATGCACCTGCAAACAACCCTCTGAGTTGCCATGGAACTATCTAAATAATATGGATTTACCATTAAGGATATGGGTTATACTGTAAAACCTTTATTAATAAAATCCCTGGAAGATATCACGTACAGTGTTTCCAAAACTATATGACATTTGTTTACTACTTCGCACACTTTTCAAAAGTTTGGGCAATTTGAGAAGATGGAAAAAGGCATTAAGGAGAAGTTTCCTTCTGACACTGCTTGTTAAATGTATCAGTAGATCTAGAAATATATGTAGTGTCAGGGGGAAAACGCAGTCCTAAAAATGAAAAAAAAAAAACTTTATCTTCAGCAAATTTTCAGAACATCACAAAGCCTTTAACCTGTTTGCATATATGTTGCACCTGGATGGGTGGGCTTTAATGCCAAGCCACCACACATATGCATCCACGAGGAATGGCTTCTCATGATGCATACTTGCAACTGGGAGCTTCTGATCATGTTACCAATTCCAGTGGTCACATAATTGGAGAGCCTGCCTACACTTCCCAGCATTAAGGTCCTCCTAAAGTGTCAGGGGGTGGCAAGGGGCTACACACATAGGGCTCACCAACCTGCAAGTCCTCTAGCCAGCTCTGTGTGGCATCTGTCAATGAAATCCAGGTGTCAGGAACCATGAATCAGACTGAGACAGAAGTGCAGTAAAAATCACACTATTTAATAAAAATGGTAAAATAGAACAAACAGAGCAAACAAAGTCAAAACATAGCCAAGGTTCCATAACCAAAGCGGATGGTTGGAGCAAGCCAGCAAACAGGGATCCAGAGATCAGCGAGGTCAAACAAACAGCATGTGGGGTCAGGAGCCAGAAGGGAAGTCAGCTGAGCAGAGTCTTTAATCAAGAAACCAGAAGGGACGTCAAACAGGCAAAAGTCATTCACAGGAAAACACAGCAGAGATTTATCCAGAGATGTTGACCAGGCGAAGGCGTCTGAGATCTGATCCAGGCAGTATATATAGCTAGGAAAGCTGGCTAATGAGCAGGATATGGACATCAGGTGAGACAGAGTGGAAGCTGAGACTGGCAATCAACCCTCAGCTGAGCAGCTTGCTCTGAGAAGGGAGGGCTGAACCCAGCCCTGACAACAGAGCACCACAGTCCCTCTGAGCTTACCTATTTAAAAGGCATGGCTGTAGGGAATGTATCTACCCTATCAAATTAACCCCCTCTTGAACTTTACCCAGGCTGACTCTCCACAGTAGCTAGATTTATATGTAATATAAACTAGTCCTATAAAAGTCCAGATAAGCCCATTACCTCCTAAGCCTTGCTATTGCTTTATTGATGTTATAGGTGATAGGTTACCATTTTGAACTCCAACAAAATGAGATACAGTGCTATATAATAAAGTCAGTGGAAATAAAACAAAAATGTTCAGGCTGCCACATTTACGAAGTTCTAGATAACAGTTGCTTAGGCATGCCAGATTCACAATGGTGATTCGTGAAGTGCCTGCAACTTTCAAAATCTGCCTGCTACATAATGGTGGTCTACTTTTGGAAACTGTGTTTGTATGCAGACTGGTTGTTTTTCAAGTACAACATTTCTAGGTACATAATTAGCATTGTAGTATACAACTAAAGCTGGTCATACATGAATCAAAAGGTTTCCAGTTCAGCAGGGATCTACTAATCAACTTCTGTTCAACCATCTTGTGGCATAAAAGCCGCTCGATCAGCACCACAGGCAATAAGCTGCAGTGCTGATCTGTGAATTCTGAATCCAGGGGACTGTCCATATTTCCATCACACATGTTCCTGAACATAGCTTCATCAGTAGCGGGTGCTGTAGCAATTACCAGCTGGAGACACCATGGATCATCAGATGTCGCCCAAAACTTTTATTGCAGAAAGATCACATCACAAAGGACTAAGTGCAACATTTCAGAGCCGTGCAGGACCCCTTCGTCAGGCATGAATACAATGACACAGCGGGGGGGGGGGGGGGGTTAAGAGGGGCATTTCTCTGTTCACCTTGAATGTGTGGAGGGGGGAATCAGGTGTTAGCTATTTTCGTTCAAACCACATGTTGAATGAAAAAAAAAATGACCCATGTATGGCCCGTTAAAAGAGTGCACATTACAATACTTTTCAGTCTGAAAACATGATTAACCACTTTCCCTCTTACACCTGTTCACCCCTATGGACCAGAGCAATTTTTACAATTCTGCTATGGGCCTGTTTGTTTGGCAATAACTTTGTCATTACTTAAGATAGCAAGGTAATACATACATTGTTTTTTTAAGGATAAACAAGGCTTTCTTTTCCTGATATTGTCTAGCAACAATGATTTATTTTATTTTTTTGCAATCCTTAGACAATAAGATAAAAGGCAAAAGATAACAAAACTAAACAAAATGTTTTTTTTACCTTTTATTTTGACCAGTTTTAGTTTACAAAATAAATAGTCTTATTGCAGATACAAAGTACACATTTTTATTCTGTAATTTGGCCTGTTTAAAATGAGACTAAAATTATGATTCTGGTATAAAGCATTGCAAAGCTATTTACAAATGAAACAAAGTATTTTTTTCAATTTTGAGCTTTTTGAAATGTGTAAATACAGTATATGTTAAATGTGTAAAAATATTAATGAACAAAACAAACAAAAACAAGAAAGTTAAAATATTAATGTTAATAAAATAGAAATGAACAAATAAAAAAAATCAGCAGGAAAATAATAACCCAATGGAAAAGGAGATCAAGGAGTTAGGGTGGGCGGGCAGACGAGGGAAGCTGGCTGGCAAGCAGAGATAACATCATCTCTCTCCACCCACCCCGCATCACTGCTCTTCTGCCCTCACATTGTGGGCCTCTTCAATGACGAAGGTGCAGCGGGGAGCAGAGAGATGACATTATCTCTGACCGCCCGCACCATATCATGGCTCTCCTGTCCTCACTCAGAACCGACCACAGTGACAATCCACATCTGGTGGCAGGCAGCATAGCAATTGACATCCTCATCTGGTGGCAGGCAGTGTGGCAAGTGACATCCTCATCTGGTGGCAGGAGACGTGACAAGTGACATCCTCATCTGCTGACAGGTAACATGGCAAGTGGCCTCCTCATCTGGTGGCAGGTGATGTGGCAAGTGACATCCTCATCTGGTGGCAGACAACCTGGCAAGGGACATACTCATTTGGGGGCAGGCAGCGTGGCAATTGAGATCCTCATCTGGTGGCAGTCAGCTTGCCAAGTGACATCCTTATCCTGTGGCAGTCAGCATGGCAAGTGACATCCTCATCTAGTAGCAGGCAACATGGAAAGTGACATCCCCATCTTGGGGTAGGAAACGTGCCAAGTGACATCCTCAATGGGTGACAGGCGACATGGCAAGTGACGTCCTCATCTGGTGGCAGGCAGTGTGGCAAGTGACATCCTCATCTGATGGTAGGCAGCGTGGCAAGTGTCATCCTCATCTGATGGCAGGCAGTGTGGCAAGTGACATCCTCATCTGGTGGCAGGCAGCGTGGCAAGTGACATCCTCATCTGGTGGCAGGCAGCATGGCAAGTGCCAAAGGTTGCCAGTTAAAAATACGGCTGTGACACTTGGCTCAGAACTGCACATGTACAGTTCTGGTCCGGAGCCATCCGAGACCATCCAAGTGCCTGCTGCAGAGTGTTCTGAAGGCACCGGAGGGGGGCGGGACTGGCGGAGGTGGTGTCTGAGCATTTCATGTGATGTCATGGTGCAAGGGAGCCAAGTGGAACGGCCAAAGCCTCGTGTGCGGGTCTGAGGATGGGAGCAAGGCAAGCCAGGAGGGGGACTGTCAGTGCTGTTTGGACTGGAGTGGACTGAAGGGACCATCTGGCATGGAGAGAGACTGTCGCTCTAACTCAGGAGAGGATGTGTCGGTTGGGTGAGGTGTCATCAT
This sequence comes from Glandirana rugosa, assembly GCA_018402905.1. Lineage (NCBI taxonomy): Eukaryota > Metazoa > Chordata > Amphibia > Anura > Ranidae > Glandirana > Glandirana rugosa. The sequence continues at coordinate 202,722 of BLSH010530498.1, forward strand.
CACCTGTTAGATTGAGAAGAACTGAATACCATGCTAATGCAAGGACCCTAACTAAGATGCAGCCTAAATGTGGAATACACACTTCAAATAAACATAAATCAAAAAAATTGGCCGCGCTGGAATATGATTATTGATGTGACCACATGATGTGATGTAAATATATAAAATTCTAAATATAAATGCGGGTTGCCAGTTAAGTGAGTATTAAAGGATAATTCCACTAATAACTGATAGCAAATTATGACAGTGATAAATGAATAATTATATAAAAATGCCATCAATCTATACAATAGAAATAATCAAAATAGGCAAATTCTGTAATGATATGTTAACTTAGGTGAATAAAGTGCATGAGAAAATCTTAAACCATGTACAATTAATATACCAGTGTAATAAATAAGCAAAATTCCATAGTCAAATGGTAGAATATGTGGATAACGTTCATAGAAAGTCCTTAAACCATGTACAGTTGATTTGCTGGTGTAGATATAAATCAAGATTTGAATCCACCCAGTGCTCTACTCCACACAGTGACAAGTGCCTCCACCAAATAATATATGCGCTGACCAGAAGCAAGCTGTATACACACCTGTGACTCTACCCAGTCAGGGTCCCAGAGGGAGATGAACCTTCCAAATCACAGCCGTCCCAGAAAGAAGGGAGGAGGAGGAGAACCGCTTCAGGAAATCCTGATAAGTCTGTCTCAACAAGGCGTATATGAAAAGAAGGGGGGGGGGACTCACATAGTGTAATACTGCTATTTTTTTTATTATAAGTAAAAAGTATTGCACTTACAGGTAACAATAAAATTTTGAGCATAGAAACAGTCAGCCAGCTGGCTATACATTAAATCTCATTCTCCAAGGTATTCGCGGTGACAGCACGCCCTTCACCCGATGCAGCGTTTTGTCCAAACAGACGTTGTCTTTCATCACCTGTGTTGCCGCACACTGCTTTCAGTGTCACTGTGACAGTCATCCTGTCCCTGAACTACTTACTATATTGCAAATAAAATAAAAAATATGTTTTGGCCCTAATACTGTATCTACCTTAAATCACACTGCTAATTGCATATGTTACTTGTTTGTATCATAAATACTGACATTTGCACTGAAAACTGTAAATTTACTTCCGGTCCGGCGCCATATGGAGTAGCTGACAGTCAGCTAAGCTCCCGGATCATGGCGGCAAACCAACAAAATAAACCTGCCCAGCAGCCCATCCGCGGCCACCGACACCCCCCGCGGCTCCCCCCACACTGACGGACTGCCTTGTGGAAAAATCCAGGCCGCGAGTGCAGCCTGCAGCGCCAGAAATCGAGGCCATGGCTCTGGCCTACACAGTTGCGGTCCTCTCAGGCACAGCCCTGGATCCAACAAACACTGCTACACTCTCTGCCCAATATCAGGAGGGGCAGGAGGGCACACAGATGGATATGGGAACATCCTCCAATCCCCCCCAGGACAAAGGGGATAGGGACATTGCCTTAATTGCCCAGGTTGTGGCGGCCCTCTTCACCCCCACCATAGAAGCTAGAGAAGGCAGTGAGTGCAGGCATGGCCCTCATCAAAAGAGAGCTCAAGGAGCACACTGGCAGACTTAATGAGGCTGAGAATCGCATCTCTAACCCCGAGGACGAACCATACCAGCTGCAGGGATCCAAACAGTCACAGGAAAAAAACAATCAATTTTTCCTCCAGAGATTGGACGATCTCAAAAACCGATCGAGATGGAACAATTTGTGTTTTGTGGGTGTCCCAGAATCGCTACAAGCTCCAAACTTGTCAGACTTTTGTGAATGCTGCATCCCAGAAGCGCTAGGTCTGAAAGCCCCAGCAGTAGTGGAAAGAGCATATTGTCTAGGCCCATTCAATACAGACCCAACCACTCTGAGGCCCATCATTGCCCGATATCTCAACTACGCAGAAAAACTATCATCCTGCAAAAATTCAAGGAGGCCAGATCCCTTCAAATAGATGGTGTCAAAATACTGATCTTTGCGAATTCTCTGCAGAAGTTTCAAAAAAGAAAAAAGCATTCCAGACCCTATGCTCGCAACTCTTCCAACAACAGATAAAGTTTACTCTGGCCTTTCCGGAGGTACTATGAGTCAAAACATCCAGTGGAGAACAGCTAACCTTTCTCGACCTGTCTGAAGTGGAACTCTTTGTCAGATCTCTACGAAATCCTGCGCACCCCAATTCAACCTCCACAAGCCACTCCACATCCCGACCTCTGGACCAAAGGAGCCCACGCAAAGACTCGCCCAAACGACCCAAGTTCTCCAACCCTAACGCTCACTCTGCTGAGGGCTAAAGGTACTCACCCCTTGGACTCTATATCACCTCGCTCCTCAGCTACGGATAGGTAACTATGACAAATTCTTCACACTCACTGCTAACCAGATCTGACTCCTATCCCGGCATCCACCTGGATCTCACCGGGTCAAATTATCCTGGCCCAAAACTGTTCCTATTTACTGTTCTACATGCCATCGCCTATCGTGTTTCTTCATCACATGGCTAGGGCTGCAGGAATATTTTCTACCCCTCACCTCCCAAAACGGCAATGCGAGTTCACTCTTACTCAGCCTATCAGTGGCCCCTACAGGAATTATTCTATTCCACTTTGCACGTGTCATCTCCGGAGCTGATCCCTCCAGCCTATCCATGCAGAAAAAAGTGGAGTTCTTTGCTAGCTTCGTTTTTTGTTATCCTTTCATGTTTTCCTTGTTTCTATACCTTCCCTCCCCTCTGCTTCCCACGATCATCCTATGGACACTCACATATGTATCCTCCCACCAACACTCTCTTCTCTGAAATAGCCAGGGTAACATCAAACTCAACCCAAACCAGGTAGCCACCCTTACACAAGTACAGCCTGCACAGACCTTGTTCCCCAACCACCCTTCATGAAGATAGTCTCGTGGAATGTGAAAGGACTTAGGTCCCCTTCTAAAAGCAATAAAATCCTCCGCCATCTTAAAAAGTTAAAAGTGGACATTGCCCTAATCCAGGAATCCCACCTACCTTCCTCAGACTTCCACCGCATGAAAAAGCTATGGGTAGGCACAGTCCTAGGCTTGGAGGCAGTAGGCCGCAAGGCCGGGGTCCTTATCCTTATTCACAAGAACCTAGTGCACAAAACCATATCCATAGAGACAGACGATAAAGGCAGATCAGCCACAGTCCACATCCAAATATGTAACAAAGAATATCTGATCACAAATATTTATGCTCCCAACAATACAGGGAAACCCTTTTTCATCAAACTCTCTACTCTACTCTTGAAGCACCCACATCTCCCCCATATAGTGGGTGGGGACTTCAATACCATTATACACCCCTTAGAAGACAGATCATCCCCTAAATTGAATTGTTCACCACCGTCAAATCCAGTCTCTACCCATTTAGCAACTACAATGAGCTCCCTCCAACTCACTGACATCTGGAGAATGACCCACCCAACTGACAAGGAGTTCACCTTCTTCTCCCACCCACATAATACTCTCTCACGGATTTAATATTTCTTCTGCACAGACCTTATTATACCCAACATTCAGGAAACGGAAATACACAACATATCGATCTCTGACCACACTCAGATTTTGTTAACACTACACTGTACCCACCTTCAATGTCCCCCCAACATTTGGAAATTCCCATTCTATCTTCAAAACAATACTGACTTCAAAATATTTCTAGAAAAAGCATGGCAAGAATACACCCTACATAACTCACCTCATCTAGACGATCCCTACCTACTTTGGGAGGCAGGGAAAGCATTTCTGGGCAGACAAATTATTTTGTATAGCGCATCCTTTAAAAAACACACCCAATTCAACTACAGGAGAGCCAGCGACAGGCTTAGAGCTGCCCAACTTGCCCTCTCCAACTCTAACACCCAAACAAACAGAACTGAATGGTTATCGGCCAAGGGTGCCTTTGACACCTGGTCGGACAACATGGAAACAATCCAGAGAGAATTCTTAGACACCAACCTACACAAATACAGCAATAAGGCCAGCAAATTACTGGCCAGGCTCTGTAAAGGTCATCACACACCCACACACATCACCTCCTCACGCGATAATGAGGGCTCTATAAAGACGGATTCAAAAGACATAAATAAGATCATGCTGAACTTCTACTCCTCCCTATATGCCCCGGACCCCATAAATGCATCAGCAGCTCAATCCTTTCTCGCCAATGTAAACCTACCCAAGGTATCATCTGCCCAATTAGAGATGTTGAACTCACCCATAACAGCGACTGAGATTAGTGAAACTATTCGCCACCTGGCCCCCGCCAAAGCCCCGGGTCCTGATGGTCTCCCCGGGGAAATCTATAAACTAGTAGTAGATACAATCCTGCCCCCTCTACAAGCAGTATACTCCAAAATTTGGAAAGGTGGGGCATACCCCCCCACTGTAATTTGGGCAATTATCAAGCTACTTTCTTAAAAAGGCAAAGACCCCACTGAACCAGGATCATATAGACCCATATCCCTCTTAAATATTGATGTCAAAACCTTTGGAAAATAGTCACCACGAGATTGGCTACCATTATCCCACATTTAATTGACCCAGCCCAATCAGGCTTTGTAAAAGGTAGAACAGCCACCCTCAACATGAGAAAAGTGTTAGCTGTCCTGGAACAAGCCAAACAATCCTCGGGGGGGGGGGGGGGGGGG
>BLSH010530498.1:231288-247004 GCA_018402905.1 Glandirana rugosa
AAGGTTACACCACCTTCGTCGTTGTCTTCTCTCGGTTCCTGAGGGTAGGAGGGACTAAAAACTAGAAAAAGGGAGAGGAACCCACAAGTTAAAAAAGTTCTTGAAAGCTTAGAGTCACGAGGAGTGACACAGGAGCACTGAGATTCGAAAGTTCTTGAAAAAATTGAACACCCAAGGAGAGGGAAAAAGATCAAAAATCAGGGAGGATGGGAGTCCTTGGCTCTCTTCTGTTGCTGCTTCCACCACATTGGAAAATGGGACTCTGAGGAGAGGGTCTCTTAGAGGGACCCACGTTCTTGAGATGTGAAGATGAAGAAGAATCCAAGGAGATGAGATTGAGTTTGATCAATAGCTGTTCCCCTTCTTGGAAAGAAGAGAAGCCAAATTTCTTGCTTTTGAAAATGAAAGCCAGACGAAAAGGGAAGAACCACCAGTATTTGATGGACGACTTAGTGAGGATTTCTAGTAGAGGCTTCAGGGTTCTTCTTTTCTGTATAGTAGTGGGTGATAAGTCGGCGAAGACCTGGACAGAGTGACCTTGAATAAAAAGGTTGGGTGTGGATCTGGAGGCCTTCATGATCTCCTCCTTTACTCCATAAAAGTGGGGTTTTACTACAACGTCTCTCAGTAAGCCATCAGCCCTCGGGGGTTGAAGTGCTCTGTGGGCCCTGTCTAGTTCCAAGCGGTGCTCGGGGATGCCTGGGATGATTTCTTTAATAAAGTCACTCACGACCGCATGAACGTCAGTGATGGCCTCAGGAATTCCCCCGGATTCGGAAATGATAGCGTCTAGAGCGATTTTCCAGATCATCTATTTTAGAAATGGCCGACTCCAGTTGGTCCTGAAGATCCTGAATACGTGCTGTGTTTTGATTGATCCTGGAGACAGATTGGTCTGTCTTCTGCTCTATTGCGTCTATCCTAGACCCCAAGCCCTGAAGGTCAGCCTGAATAACAGAGGTAATTTGAGTGGCTGTTTGGGCCAGGCCCTTAGAGAGCATTTTAGAAAAAACCTCCATCATCATTTGAAAGTCCGAGTGAGGTATTAGAGCTTGGGGGCTGGGCGGGTCCAATTGAGGGTTACCAGGACTGTGCTCTTTAAACGGTGTTGTATTGAGTTCATCTAATGTCCACTCTAATAGTGAAATTGTAGAAGCTGGGGATAAGATCTGGGCCAAAGGTTGAGTTCCTGGGGGGGTCCTGGGGAAGGTAGTACATGTGAGCCCCCGTCTGACCCAGCATCCATCTCCTCGCAGACCCCTGGGGTTGGTTGGGGACCTTTGGACCCCTGTGGGCCCTTTGGGACTGGGGTGTCAAAGCCTGGTTGACGGGAGAGGTCCCGTCTGACTGCACCCGACTGCATGGTACTAGGAGTAGAAGATTTTCCAGTAAATGTAGCTAGAAGTGACTCCTACTTCAAGGGGATCAGAAATGAGAGAGATGTGGTTAGCGTGAAAACAAGTTTGTAGAGGAATGAGGAAACACCCAAAATAATACTGTAAATTAAGAAGGACCCACTATTAAAGAATTAGAGGGGGACCCAGCAGTTTCTGTGAGTAAAAGAGTAGTTTTATGAGTATCCAAGATTCAGTCTCTGTATTGTAAATCAGAAATAGGCCCGAGCCTCAGGCTCAGTTATTGGCTCCTGCCCCAGTCGTCACTCACCAAGCCTGAACAGGCTAGGGACTCCTTTTATTTCAGGTGATATACCTGAATGCTTTGCATGTCCAGAGTGTCCCCTATTAATCTCCTCCGCAGCCTCTGGTGACTCAGCCCTCCTGCACTGCGAGGACGCTACGAACGGATGAGCGAATAGGCCCAAGCCGCGGCCTCAATTTGGTGGAGGAGGCTGGATGCGGGAATCACCAAAAGAATCGTGGCTCCGCACCATTCCGGGACTGTCCCTGTGGTTGTCCCCCGCTCCCCCACCTCTTGAGCGGGCAAGCCGAGCTCCGCTGCTTGCAATAAAGGCTCCAAAAGGCCAGGAAGGAACGGAGCTCCTGGCTTACACAGCCGCCATGGACGCTCCGTGCATGCACACACGTAATGACAGTTTTTATTAGAACTGATTGTAAACAGAGCAGCTAATAATTTTGATGCTGCGTGATGAGTATGCAAGTTTTATTCTTTCTAATTAAGTTGAATTTGAAACATATTTCTAATGATTTGGAGGGTATAAGAAGACCCAAAAATAATATGTTTATCTTCCTCTACTGTCCGTTCCTGTGTGTATTTAGATTGATTTATAGCAGGATCTAGTTTAATAGATTCTGCCATAATCATTGCAGTGGCATGTAATGCAGAACCACTGTTGGGGTGTGTGAAAAAAGGACAGAATCCACAGGATGTGCACAGTACAGGAAGAGAACGGGTGACAACTGGTGTTTGAGTTGAAGTATATTTTTCTATATGAATGACTGAATTCAAGCTAATCGTGTCATTTATTATGGAAAAAGTAATTTTATGTCTGCTCATAATTGATAGTTTCTATTATAGATAATCACGATTATGGCAATGGTTGCAAATTTTAAACCAAGCCCTTCAAAATTAAGGTGCTGTCATTTTGATATATACATTGTTATATGTGACACTTAATGATCCTTTGGCCACCACGTTTGATACACTTGATTATGAAATGAAATAGATTCCCAAGTTTGGTTTTCCTCAATTCTCCCCGATTGCTTGGATGTGGAACTGGCATGTAGAGTATACTGACACATCAGGTGTGAGTAGTTTGTACACACTTATTGGGGTCAGTGTAGACAAGAGCCAGTTAGCCTGCCAGAATGTTTTTAGAGTGTGGGAGGAGACCGGAGTACACAGAGGAAATACACACACATTAAGTGGTTTGAAGTTGGGCCTATGGTTGGACATTGTTAAGTTTAGATAAAAGTAGAGTTCAGGTGGGAGATGGGTGGTGGTGTTCCTGTACCAATATTTCACCCTGAACGAGAAAAAGCAGAGTTTTTCCTTTTATTGTTAGGCCAGGTCACCAGGGATTGGGGATTTAACTGTTCAGAAATCTAAATCCTTGATGGGCTATATGGGCATTATTGTTAAGTATGGAAGGTTGGCAGTCTTGGTAACACACCTGCCTTGACGTCAACCACAAGCATGTTGGAAAAAGGAGACAAACACTTTTGACAGCAGCAACCGTCTATAAAGACTTTGCCAATGATCAGCAGCTGAACTGTTGGTGTAAGTTACACCTGTTCTGATGGTTGAATACCTGAACTGTTCCATCCGCTATCATGGTCAAGTACCTGAATCTGATTGTGAAGTACCTGAACTGTTTTGTCTGCTCTGATGGTCAAGTGCTTGAACTGTCTGTTAAGTTCCAGCTACCATGTGCCTGCACGTCTATGACTTGTGAGCTGCAATAGTCCAGAGGATATGGACTTTGTATTCTACAGTTCTTTCAGTTTTACAGCGTTGCAATTGTTGTGCTGCAACTGAGATCTGATCACCGGATGTCTAAGACTCTGCTGGCCATCACCAGGTATGGAGGACTTTGACAAGTTTCTACATGTTTAAACTCTAGGAAAGGAAAGTTTGATGTCCATACCTGTTACTGCGCTTTCGAAAGGAGAAGTTTGGTGTTCTTCTGTTAGTCCAACATATAGTTTTTTGAAGTTTGGATATTTTTATATTTTTCAGCCCTAACATAGCCGAACGAGATGTTCTGTGCAGGTAAATCTGACAGGGAAAGGAAAGTAGGTATCTACACTTTAGATTTAGATACACTTTAGATCCCCCATTTTTCATTTAAGGTAAACCGGGGGGTGGGAGAATTATTCTTTTTGTTTACAATAATCAGGTGCTTTCCTTCTCATATTGATGTTGTGTCTATGTAGAGTTGGAGGCATTATATGATTTGTGAGCCAGGGGGTGGAGTGTTGGGGAAATTGCATATTTCATATTCCTTATTAAGGTTGGCCTCACAAATATCTATTATAGACTCTAATATCCTGGTTACCTTGCATGACTCAACTTATTGGCATTTAAACTGCCTTATATGGTCAAGCTAGCCTCCTCTCCTCAGGAATGTAAAGGTCATATTGTTGCTTACCAGGGTGTTGGCTGGGGGTGGTCTACACAAGTTCTATATTACCACAGCCAAAATCTATACGAGTTAGTCTCACCCAGAACAGCCATGAGGCACGTGTCTGGTCCTGGTCACCTGTGCCATGTCAGAGACTCCATGGCTAAGGGAACAAGCACCTTTAGTTAAGTATTCTTGATATTTTCTTTAACTTTATCTGTATCTGTCATTACTTGTAATAAATGTTATATTTTTAAGTATTTGTGTGATCTCTCTTTGTACATATCAAGCACAACCCCAAAAACATGACAAGGAGCGGGGAACCAGACATACAATTCCATTAACTTGACTACAACTGATGTTAAACTCACTGGCCTGTAATTGCCAGCCTCTACCTTGCCGCTCTTCTTATGGATAGGTACAATATTAGCTGTCCGCCAGTCATGGGGAACTTCCCTTGTTTGAAGAGATTGATTAAAAAGATCCCTTAATGGTCCTACAACTATACCTTGAAGTTCTCTTAGAACTCTGGGATGAATACCATCAGGGCCTATTGCTTTATTGAGCTTTAACCGAGCCAATTCCTCTGCTACCTCCAGAAATCCTAAAAATGAACTGTCATTACTAGAACCAATATGATTCCCAAATGTATTATTGTTAGTGCATTTAATTTCTGAGAAGACTGAACAGAAGCAATTGTTTACATGGTTTGCTACATCCGGGTCTCCCTCAACATACTGTAAGTGTAATGACCAGTTTTCATTTTAGCAATCCCAATGCATTTTTCCCTTCTATCACTAATGTACCTAAAAAAAAAAAATCTCCTTTCTTAATAGATTTAGCAAAATCTTCTCCCCAATATATTGACAGTATCTTCTTATGTAATCGCTGCCGTCAACTCTGGGAACTTGAGAGTGACAGCAGCAAAAACAAAAAAAAAGCTAAAAAGCTATTTAGAGGGTTTTCAAAATGATTGTTTACACGACTTAAGAAGTTTTCATCTGCGTTATAATTTTATTCTCTAATGTTTTTACATCTAACTTAACAAACTGTAAGTGTAGGTATTCTGATGGATGAAGGTAATGGCAGGATGATCTTCAACCATGCATACGCTCCAAGTCACTACCTAAAGTATACACATGGCTTTCTTCTTCTGTTCCAAGAGGCTGAATGAAGCTGGAAAAGAGCAAATCGGGAGTAATTTTGTACTGCTGGGCTAGGTAGAGTTAGGTGAATCGAATGCTTTGTCTTGGTTTAGTAAAGGTTTATTTTTTTTTCTCCTAGCAATGCTGAAAGTTATGATGTATAAAAAAAAGTTTGTAAATTGTAAGCAGAAATGAGCACGTTCTTACAAATTTGCTCTATCGGTATGTAGCCTGATGTGCTCCAGCAATCCACTGCTATGGGTTTGCAAAAACAATGGCATGGATATACTGTAATATATATACAGGTATATATACTGTGTGTATATATATATATATATATATATATTTAACTTATCTGTTCACTAGGGGGAGAGAGAGTAGTAACTTACTTGCCCCTGAAAAGCAATAGCATAGTGTTTTAAAGGGAGCGGGGGTGGGCTGAAAACATGTGATCTGATAACAGCATGACTTGGGCCTTCATAATTGCAATTATACAGTCAGTTAATTATGATAAACATCGTAAGAGAAAGGGGTGGATTGTGATGCACTATGATGAATGTAAATTGGCTACTAAATTGCCAATATTTGCAGGTGCCTCTTAACAGTAAGCCAACTGTAGATCTGGAGCTACGGTATTACATCCTGTGTCAGAGCTATAGTAAAAAAAAAAAAAAAAAGCTTAAGATCAACTAGATTTATAGAAAATAATTGTGGAGGGATCATTTCCTGACAAACAGCTGCCATTTTATATAGGCAATAAAGAAATAAAATAGAAGTGCCAAAGTGGCATTTTATTCATCTTCTCTTGAAAACAAAATTAAATGTTTTGCCATTTGTTATGATAAAAAATAATAAAAAAGTAAACCCATTTTGAAATCCTCCAACAAACATTTAAATTGCTATGTACAGGGAACAAAGGTTAGTTGAGAAAAGTTTCCAAAAATGCTAACAGTATTACATTTCATGGCCTCATCTTTCATAACATGTCCAGGAAACACAATTAGATTTTTAACTTCAGCTTCACTAAGTGGTTGCCTCCCAGGTGACCTGAAGGAAAACCTTTCTAAATAATTTAGATTCTATGTCACCTTGAATTCTCTTTTGTAAGTTACACTGCTACCATATATTTTCTTATATGTATTTGGTTCTTTGAGAAAATAACTGGTTATTAAAATATTTATTAAGTTATAAAAATTCTTAAGCAGTATGGTAGCTAAGCAGTTGGTGGTGTTGCCTACTAGCTCCTGCGCCCTGTCTTCAGCCACTAGTGGTGCTTGGTATTTGTAATTCTCATTGTGTTTGTGCAGGTTTCATTTTTTTTTCTAAAAACACACTGTTAGATTAAATTGCATTTGAATTTCCTGAAAGGATCTTGTATCCTTTATCTTGACAAGAAAACCTAGTTGCTAGCCACAATAAGACAATCGTCCAGGGGGTCCCATTATTTGAATAAGACTGGACAACTCTAGTCAGGAAAAATTTTGAGAGTTTAATTTAGTATACCTTCTTATAATATCAATTACTTTAAACCAACAAAGAAAATAATGCAGCACCTCCAAATATAGAATATTACAAACGTAAAGCATGTGCTATCAACACAGAATTCATAATGTAAAAAATTATAATAAAAATGAAATCCGTGTGAATAAAGTCCAATGCAAAAGTGTCCAATATATGTGATAAATATCACCGCAAAGAAAGTATCTTCCACCAGCTAATGTAAATCCTCTCGACGACACGTGAGCAAAAGAACTAAAATGCACTCACTGGCATTAAAGCTGCCAGAGGAAAACAACAACACGTGCGCAACATGTGTGCTGCTCACCACTGGGGACAGTCAGAAGGTTTGCTTGATACTGTCCAGGATAAAAGCGCTCACCACAAGGAGTCACAAGCAGGGGACCATTTATAGTGTAGTATATTTATTAAACAGTAAAGATTTAAAATAAAAAAGTAAAAGGCTTCATCTAAATGCCAGTAAAACAATTGTCATAACAAATAAAACAGTGCACTTACAAAGAGAGCAGCCAGTTCCAAGCATGGAAGTGGTGGCATGACATCAGCGTGTACCTCCTGCTTCAACGTGTTTCATGAGAATGCACGTCTTCAGGGGATGCTAGTATGCTGACATCTATACATCACTTCCTTAACCACTTCCAAACCGAGCCTGTTTTTTGGGTTCGGTGGTTACGAGTTAAAAACTGTTTTTTTTTTGCTATAAAATTACTTAGAACCCCCAAACATTATATATATAGAGAATAAAATGGCGGCCATTGGAAAACTTTATGTCACACCGTATTTGCGCAGCGGTCTTCCAAGCGTGCTTTTTTTTTAATAAATTCTTTTTTTTTAGTTAAAAAATAAGAAAACAGTAAAGTCAGGCCAATTTTTTTCCATATTGTGAAAGATAATGTTATGCCGAGTAAAATGATACCCAACATGTCATGCTTCAAAATTGCGTCCGCTCGCGGAATGGCGACAAACTTTGCAACTTAAAAATCTCCATTGGCGACATTTAAAAAATTCTACAGGTTAGCAATTTTGAGTTACATAGGAGTTCTAGTGCTAGAATTATTGCTCTCACTCTAACGATCACGGTGATACCTCACATGTGTGGTTTGAACCCCCATTTTTTTATGTGGGCAGGACTTACGTATGCGTTCGCTTCTGCACGCGAGCTCGGCGGGACGGAACGCTTTAATTTTTTTTTTATTATTTATTTTGCTTTTTACTTTTTATTTTTACACTGTTCTTTTAAAAAAAAAAAGATCACTTTTAGTCCTATTACAAGAAATGTAAACATTCCTTTTAATAGAAAAAAAGTATGCCATGACCTCTTAAATATGAGATCTGGGGTCAAAAAGACCTCAGATCTCATATTTACAGTAAAATGCAAAAAAAAAAAAAAAAAATTATTTGAAAAAAATGACTTCTGCCATAATTTCTGCCCTGCTGTACTATGGAGCCGTGTGAGCTGGGGGGCGGATCATCTCCATCTCTGCCGCTGCTGGCGGGTCCGGTAAGCTGCAGAGATGACGGGAAAGCGGTGGGAGGGGGGGCACCTCTCCCGCCACTGATAAAAGTGATCTTGCACCGAATCCACCGCTAAGACCACTTTTAAGACCACAGCTGCAGGCACCATTCAGATATCACCACTCAAACCACTTGCCGACCGCCCGCTGTGGATTGACAGTGGTAAAGCGTTTCGATATTGCAAAACGCCGTCACCTGACGGCGACTGCGAGATCGTGGATCGTGAGCGTGCGTGCCCACTGTGTTCCGGTGGAGCCAGGAAGTGGGTAGGGTAAACTCGATCGCTCCCCTGAAGTGACAGAATGGAGGTCTGTGTATGTAAACACACGTATGTCTGTTGTGACAGGGGGAAGGAATGTGATCGCAGGCTCCCTGTATATGGGAGCCACGATTACTCCACTCCCACAGCCAGCCCATCCCCCATACAGTTAGAACACACACAGGTAACACAGTTAACCCCTTAAAGCGCCCACTGCAGGTTAAACCCTTCCCTGCCAGTGACATTTATACAGTAATCAGTGCATTTTCATAGCACTGATTGCTGTATAAATGCCAGTGGTCCTAAAAAAGTCTCAAAATGGTCCGACCTGTCTGCTGCAATATCACAGTCCCAATAAAAATCACAGATCACTGCCATTACTAGTAAAAGAATAAAAAAAAAAAACTTTAATCAATTCTCATCATTCGTAAACGTGGCAACTTTTGTGCAAACCAATCGATATACACCGATTGCAATTTTTTTAACAAAAAATATGAGGACGAATATAAATTGGCCAAAACTGATGATATTTGGATATGTAGTATAGCAAAAAGTAAGAAATATTGTTTTTTTTGCAAAATTGTCACTTTTTTTTTGTTTATAGTGCCAATCAAATGATGCAGAGGTGATCAAATACCATCAAAAGAAAGCTCTATTTGTGGGGGAAAAGGGCGCAAATTTTGTTTGGGTACAACGTCGCACAACCGCGCAATTTTCAGTGAAAGTGACGCAGTGCCGAATCGCAAAGGGTGCTCTGGTCCTAAAGTGGGAAATCCTTCCGGGCCTGAAGTGGTTAAATAGCTTGCTGCTGAATACAGCAAGTACACTAGAGCCTAGTGTCTTTGCTTTATTTAGCAGCAGGTTATTTAAAGAGGTGATTGGTTGACCAGGTGTGAAGGATCCTGTTGACACAAACATGCATGTTGCTGCTTTTCTCTGGCAGCTTTAATGTCGGTGGGTGCACATTAGTTCTGTCGCTCACACATGGTGGAGAGGATTTCCATTAGCTGATGGAAGACACTTTCTTTGCGTGATATTTATTACATATTTTGGGCTCTTTTGCATTGGACTTTATTCACACTGGTTCATTTTTTCTATTATCATTTTTGAGTATTGTGGATGTTTTTTGCACATTATGAATGCTGTGTTGATAGCACATGCTTTAAGTTTGTAATATTCTATATTTGGAGGTGCTGTACTATTTTCTTTGTTGGTTTGTTTGGGTACTGTATATTTACCTATTGCAAGCTGCCCATTTCTTTTCTTTAGCGCTGACCCCCTTTTTATGTTTTCATTATCTACTATTTTAACCATCTTACTCTGTCGCTTTCAATGATATTTCAGCAGATCTCAAAGTGTGGGGAGTACAGGTGTCCCACTATTGCCAGGCAGTATATTTTTATTAATTCATAACCTTCTTCTGTTGCCACCGAAAATATGTGAGGGAGTATGGGAGCAGCAGATAAAGTTATGATTAAAAAAGAATTGCATGGTGACCCCAGGAAACTGGCAGACCAGGTCAAGGCCAATCAGGGAGCACAGTATATTCCATGTCCCTTTGCTGTGCACAGACTTCTCCTCCTCAGGCCAGGCTAGGGAAATCATACCTCAGTTTTCCTTCCACCCAACTTCAGGTAGGCACAGAACAATCCAGATTGGGGCGGTGCAGTCCTACTGGAGTTATCCCTGGGATCCCCCACCCTGCACTCGTCATCAGTGTTTTTTATAGGCCCATGGCACACTGGTTGGGTTTAGATCTCAACCCACTTATAAAACACACGGGACGATGGGATAGGTGGCAGTGCCACGGTGCTGGACAAGCTCATAATAGCAAATTATTATTCCAGCACAGCCAGTAATAAAATGGCTTCCTTGTTAAAAATCCAAATAAAACTAATTTATCTGTGTACAGCACTGTTGGCTTTATGAAGCTGATTCCTGCCTTCCACTGAAAGCATATCACTTCTATTGTTCATATTAATTATTTAAAATAATATTAGCAATAAAAAATTGCACTGATATCTTGTTCAGGATTTTTTATGTGTATTGTGGGTCCTGTGAACATGTACCACCAAGCTTTGGGTTCTTTCTATAGTCTATTTGTGAGGTTACAACTGTTTTAAAATATGCAAGGGTGGGGTGAGGGTAATGAAAGAAAATTTATGAGAGCATCTTTCTGGACCTTCAGCAAGCACCAGCACAGGGCAGCATTTTTCTATATTTATGGCATTTTAATTATTATTATATTCTAATTTTTGTTTTTTTAGGGCTATGTTTAAATAAACTAATGAAACTGTTCATAAATGTTTTTTGTTTAATATAGCTAGGAATTTTATTTTCAGCTTTGATCTGACCAACCAATGTGTTTGAGGAAGGGGAAGGAAGGTATAATAAGAGGAGACACTCACTCACACCTTTCAAGTCCCATAGATATTCACTTAAGAGTGGCACATAATGTCACTGATTGTTTGTTATGCCCTAATAGGCCTGAGGGGGAAAGAGGGGGGAAGAATCTTTCCTTCCCTCATACTCTTCCTATAAGAGAAATGAGCACTGGACACAATGGAGGAGATTTACTAAACTCGTGCACTCAGAATCTGGTGCAGCTGTGCATGGCAGCCAATCGTCTTCTAACTTCAGCTTTTTCAATTAGGCTTTGACAATAAAATCTGGAAGCTGATTGATTTCTATGCAGACATGCACCAGATTTTGCACTATACAGTGTTAGTAAATAACCCCCATAGTATATGTTCAGAGGAGAATGGGGTTTTATAGTTTTATATAAATTGGACACAAATACATATATTTTTAGAATGGTTATGTATATAGCACTGTATAAGAATGAGGGAGGAGGTTTGCAAGTGGTTATTTAAGTAGTAGAGGGGGAGAATAGGAAAGGACAGCGGAGAAAAAGAGAGAAACCCAATAAGTTAGATAAGGTTCAAGGGGGGCAAAGATGTGATGGGGGATGTAGTGGAAGAAAGTGGTAATAAAGTAAAATGATAACAGGTAGCAAGGGTAGAATTAAATAAGGGGAAAAGGGTTTGTTGGGACACATGTTTTTGTTAGTCCACAGTTACCCCTCCTCACGTGCCATGTCTATGTGTATGTTTTAAGAGTAAGATGTGTGATTCATCTGATATGTTATGTATATTAAAAATATGGTTATTTACATGTCATGAATACCAGTATCTTGAAATTACATATGTTTTATGATACAGTTCAATCCACTTTTGTTAATACAATATATATTTCTCTGACAGATTTCAAAAATCAAAAAGGAACATTTTATTTTGTTTGTTGCCCCTTGCCAAATATAACAAACATTTGACATTTTGTGATTTCATGTGGCAGAAAGTCCAAAGGTTTAGCTAGTGCTTGTCAGACTGAACCTTTGTCTCCAGGGAAGCAGAACAAGCATGGAATGTAGCAAATTTAAAGAGCCAAGTGGTAGAAAATAAACAATACACAATGGGACCTTTAAAGCCAATCCATTTCACCAGTGAATTATTCCCAAAAGACCAATAGTGCGGAACAGTCAAGAATAATACCTGGCTTTAGAAAGCAGTTGACATTAGTTTGGTTGACACTTCATAAAGTTCAAAGGGGAAAGACTAGGGCAAGATATGGTATGTAAGTGATCAATACCTCAATGCATTTTTTGTATTGAAACTTAGATAACAGATTGTTTAATACAGATGTTAAATGTCCCGTGATTCACAATGTGATCATCTTCTGTTATTGCTATTATTGCGCTATGGAAACTCTGGAAAATACCAAGCAACCCAATAAAATGTGAGTAAATGTTTCTAACAGATGTATAGGTTTGAAATAGGAAAAAAAAAGAATATATTTGATTCTAGTCGTTAGGAGAACGGAATGTGCAGATGTAAAAGCAGAGCTAAAACTGAGCTAAAATAAAGGAAGTGTTTAGCTAGCATTAAAACTGATATATATGTTATGGGAATTGTAAAAGTTTGTGATAACAAACAGTAGAGAAGTAAATTCTCACTCCAAAGCTCAATTGCAGGAAGCTGTGATGAGTTACATGTATCTACCTTTCAAAGCACTGGCAACAATTCTAAACTGGCATTACTCTCCACATGATGTACACAAATATTTATTCAAGCTGTGTGTGGAATGGACATTTTGGCAACCAAGCCCCTCCAGTGTGCTGGAGTGCGGCTGTCCATGATATGATAGTCAAGACAGTGGGATTCAAGGAGAGACTGTGAAAACCATCTGGCTTGTGTTCAAACAAAAATAATCCCCCAGGCATTATTTTAACAAAACAAGAAAAAAAAATGTGTGTGCTCAATTTATGTTTCAAACTTTCAAGTTCAAAGTCACAGTAGGGTCAGAGGAAAGACACTTCCATGTTAATAACTGTTTTACTAATCTATGTGTGAATAATCCTATAGTCCTCTCCACAATGACATTTCATTCTTGAATGCAAAATAAAATAAGCTGTCAGAAGTTTGAAGAAAGGTGTAAAACAATGTAATGTGATATGTCTAATTTTCAAATGTCAAACTTACAGACAGGTAAAACAATAAATATAACATAGTGGGAAACGTTAGACAGTTTTATCTTTTCACTTTTCTGTTTGTAAAAATGATTACCTAAAAAACAATGGATGCTTCAACTCAGAACCCCCAAAATAGGTTTAGAATATCCTTACTAGGTAAAAAATAGAACTTTAAAAAACAAATCAAAATCTAGACTAGTATTTAAAGCATAAACAACAATAATCCTAAAAAAAATGATAGATTTCAATTACCAATATAAATATTTTCACTTTATTTACAAGCATAACTTTATACTCCAAGGGGGCATGGCCTGGATGCCGAGGAAAATGGAAGCATAGGTCCGCAGCTCTGATACTCAGCGGTCCTTCCAGCAACTATAGAGGGAGAAGAACAGCACTAAAATGGCCTAACCAGAGCGAGATCGTTCTACCACCCAGATGCAGACACGCAGCTTTCCGACAACATTCCTGAAATGTTTTGGTCCCGCATCTTCACAGGCCTCAGGATCTAGGAGGGCATTGAGTAGAAGCCCCATAAGAACTCCTAGCACACCGCCATCAGGTGCACACACACCAGTAACTATTCCCCTCAGCCTAGAAGACCTTAAAACATTTGCAACGGACATAAAAGACACTCTAGCTGCAGCGATTGCTGATCTTTGGATAGACATCCAAGCAGTTGTCTCTCGAGTGGAGGAAGTGGAAGCTATTACAGAGCGCCATGACACTGCTATAACATGGCCCAGCAAACTATAGAAGCACACGCCATACATCTCAGGGACCTCCACAGGCATATAGAAGACCTTGATAATAGAGGGCGTAGACACAATATACGCATTAGAGGTCTCCCTGAATCAGTGGAACCAGGCCAGCTTTCACATGCCACCGTAGCCATTTTCAATGACCTACTAGGTAGACCTCCTGAGACACCAATTAATATGGAACGTTTCCACCGTGCTCTTCGCCCTAGAGGCAGAGACATGGACCCCCCAAGAGATTTCATAGGATGCTTATGAACAAACAAAGACTATCCTAAAGCTTTCCACGCAACAAGCGATCAGCTAAGATGAAGGGTGTATCGATCCTCTTTTCCAAACGCATCACCTTAGAAGTAACTGATTCTCTTATAGACAAAAATGGTCAATATATATTCATCAAAGGCTCTGTCTGGGGAAGACATCACAATAACAAATATCCATAGCCCTAATTCTGCTCAAGTCAGTTTTTTCCATGACACTGTGATGGTCCTATTTCAATGAGGTATCCTAATACTTGGAGGATAATTTAATGTAGCTTTAAATCCCTTAGAAGACACATCCTCAGGCACTTCCTCACTGCCTTACAGAGCTCTTCACCAAATTAAATTACAACTACAGGGCCTACTCCATCATGACTCCTGGCACACCCTACACCCAACAGTTAAAGATTATACATTATTTTCCCCACCACACAATCGCTACTCAAGAATCGATTAACTTTTAATTTCACAAAAAGATCTCCCATTTCTATCCATGAAAATTATACACCTCGTTACTCACCGATCCTTCTCACATTTTTACAATTAGTAGAGGAATTAGCAACTTCTTTGACACCAACAATACCTCTGATACTAACCCCATGACACAATGGGAAGCCCAAAAAATGTGTCACTAGAGGTTTACTAATAAAATGGGCAGCATCACACAAAAGGGATCGGCAAGATGCCATCAATGGGCTCAGGAATAGACAAAAGTACAAAACCTCAAAAAGCACATAAATTGTCTAGAGCCCGACACATACAAAAAGAACTAGATCTAGCATGTTCCCAGCTCAGAGAGGAACTGAGAAAAAAGTCAGAAGAAACTTTGCTCTATCACATAAGCTTTTTTATGAACACAGCAACAAGAGCGGAAGGCTTCTAGCTAGGGCCCTACAGGTTAAAAAAGCTACCAACACAATTCATTCAATACGTACACCTTCGGGACAAAAGCTAACTAGAGTTGAGCGAACCTGAACTGTAAAGTTCGGGTTCGTACCGGACTTTAGGGTGTCCGTGTCCCAAACCCGAACCTGGACATTTGAGAAAAAGTCCGGGTTTGGGGTTCGGGTAATTTTTGCGCCTTTAGAATAGCTGCAGGGCAGACATTCAACAAGCGTTTCACTCGTTTGCCCTTAGAAGCCATCACAGCCATGCCTACTAATGGCATGGCTGTGATTGGCCAGTGCATCATGTGACCCAGCCTCTATATAAGCTGGAGTTACGTAGTGCTGCATGTCACATCATCTCATACTAGTGTAGGGAGAGGATGCTGCTGCTGCGAGGGACAGATTAGCTTTAGAAAATCTGTTAAAAACAGCGATTTATTGGTGGGTGGGTGCTAGAGGAGATTTTTGTTTGCTAGAGTACATTTTGTTTGCTAAGCAAAGTGCCTCATATAAAACCTAAGCAATTTTTCTGTTTGTTAGATGGGCGTTTGCAGCCATTTTTGCAAGTGCTGTGCATTTGCAACTGCTTGTGTGTCAGGGACACTACTTTAATCATGTTCTGTTAATTCAGTTGTGTTTTTAGAGGAGATCGTGGGTGGGTGGTTATTTAGCGACAAAAATTGTCTAAAAGATTTCGATTAGACAGGGAGCGTCGTCGTCGTAGGAGAGGGATGTGATCATACTCTACTACACTGTACGTCGTGATGCATTGAGGTCGAATATATCTCCGACCCAGTGTACTAC
>BLSH010530498.1:294637-307826 GCA_018402905.1 Glandirana rugosa
CACTTGTGCCAAGGAGGAGGAGGAGTAGTAGGAGCGGGAGGAGTAGGAGGTCTTGACACGGGACCGAACTTTTACAAAATGAACCGGATACGACCACGTCCTTGGGTGGGAGGCTCGGTGAACACTTACTGACCGGACTATTGGTACCTTTACTGGGGAGAAGGAGGAGGAGAAGGAGGACACGGTGTAGGAAAAGGTAGTAGCGGGCCTCACAAAAAAGTTCCTCTGTATCTTAACCCTATCATTACGACTCTTGTCGCAGTAGCCGTGACCGGTACAACCCCCTCATGAGCTTTGTGGCGTTATACCATGTGTCCTGAGCATGGTTATCAGGCCAGTCATTCACAAGTGGCTCGGAGGGTGGGTTCCTGCACCAGCATAGGCCAAGTAAAACATTTTCAAGCCAGGGCACAGTTCTGGAGGATGAGGAGGGCGAGGATGATGAGGAGGAGGAGGAACCGTGTTCACAGCTTGGTGGCACCCAACTCAGCTTGTGGGCATCACTGAAGCATGGCTGGGGGGATACAGAGGACACAGATGATACACCTCCCACAGAAGACAGCTTGTCTTTGCCTCTGGGCAGCCTGGCACACATGAGCGACTACATGCTGCAGTGCCTGTGCAACGACAGCCGAGTTGCCGACATTGTAACTTGTGCTGATTACTGGGTGGCCACCCTGCTGGATCCCAGTTACAAGGACAACATGCCGTCCTTAATTCCCTCACTGGAGCGTGATCAGAAGATGCGTGACTACAAACGCACGCTGGTAGATGCGCTGCTGAGGGCATTCCCAAATGACACCTGGAGCTCAGTGGAAGCCAAGGCAAAGGCAGAGGAGGAGGTCGCCAACGCAGCTGTGGCACCACCAGCACCTCAGAAGGCAGGGTTAGCATGGCCGAAATGTGGAAAAGCTTTGTCAGCAGCACGTCACAACAAACAGCACCACCAGCTGATAGTCAACGTCTTAGTAGGAGGCAGCATTTCAGCAACATGGTGGAACAGTATGTGTGCACACGCCTACACATACTGATTGATGGGTCTGCCCCATTCAGCTTCTGGGTCTCCAAATTGGGCACATGGCCTGAGCTTGCCCTTTATGCCTTGGAGGTGCTGGCCTGACCTGCAGCCAGTGTATTGTCTGAACGTGTGTTTAGCACGGCAGGGGGCGTTATCACAGACAAGTGCAGGCACCTGTCCACAGCCAACGTGGACAAGCTAACATTTATTAAAATGAACCAGGCATGGATCCCACAAGACTTGTCTGTACCTTGTGCAGAATAGACATTTATACTGGCCTCACACAGCCATTGTTATACTTAAGTGAGCTTATTCTTTTTTTTTTTTAAAGAACATAAGTCTTTATTGGAATTTGTAACAGGAGAAACATGAAAAATAAACCATGGTACATTTTATATGGAAAAAGTGAACCCATGCTAGAACATCTCTGGGTTTGTCTGCAGATAGTGATCTTTTTTTTTTTTTTAATATGTCTCAATATTTTGGGGGCTACCCCAATTAGAAAAACAAAACAAACAAACAAAAAACAATGATGGCTACCTCCTCCTCCTCCTCCATCGCCACTTCCACCTACACCTCCACGGTCACCGCCTCCTCAACCTCCTACTCCACATCCTCCTCCATTTTTTATTTTTTTATGCGATTTTAAGTTATTTCCCTATCCACATTTGTTAGCAGAGCACTTGTCCTGCTCTTACCCCCATTTTGCTTACTTTTGCAGGCCCTATAGCCCTTTCCGGGACTTTTTTAGAGCCATTTTAGTGCCCAAAAGTTCGGGTCACCATTGACTTCAATGGGGTTCGGGGTCAACTTCGGGTCAAGTCCGGGGCCGAACACGAACTTTTTTGTGAAGTTCCGCCGAACCCAAACATCCAGATGTCTGCTCAACTCTAGTTATAACTGTGGGGGATGAGCTGATGTAAGTGATAAAAGATTAGTTGGAGGCGTGATAGGCTTCCCTGAAGAGATGAGTTTTCAAGGATCGCCTAAAGGCAGCAAGAGTAGGAGATAGCCTGACAGGTTGAGGTAGAGAGATCCAGAGGATGGGAGAGGCTGTGGAGAAGTCCTGGAGATGAGCATGGGAGGTGGAGACAAGCAAGCTTAAGAGCAGGAGGTCTTGAGAGGAGCGGAGAGGATGGTTTGGGTGATATTTAAATACAAGATAGGGAAGTATATCATATTTATTTGTTTACATTTTTTTTTACATTTCTTCAGTTACTTCCTGGTTTCTTGCCTGGGCAACTGATGTCATAGATCCCAGGAGTCTTCAGGAGAAGTAAAGAGGAGGAGGGGCTTTCTCAGATAAGCACAACCTCCTGCATGCATGCTTGAGCTAACTGCATATGGATTCCAGGAAGTAAATGCTACATGAATCATCTGCCCTTACTCCAGATGGCTACAGCGACAAATTCTATGGTGTTGTTTTTCAAAGTGATTTTGCAACAAAATAAAGCATGGAAATATGGATGGATGCGGGAGTTTCCTTTAAATATTAAAAAATAGTTAAACAGTGTTTTTGGTTTGTGGTGCTCAGATGCATTGAAGATCCTCTTTATTCTAAAGTCCTTCTTTGACCACCTTCCTATCCATTTATTGTATAAAAATGGTGGGGAGGCGGACATCTATTTCTGGAGTGCCATTTATGAACATCACTACAGAAATTTCCCCATGGCAGTCAGTGTGCCCATTAATGGCTGGGGAAGGATGCTGTCATCTGATCACATATGTAAACAGTGTAGTGTTTACTGTATATCTGTGAGCCCTCCCTTTCTTTAAACAATGGAAAAAGGAAGAACTAATGAATGGAAGATCATTCATTCCAAAATCAGCAGCTGATTCAAGGCTGAGAGTTTTTGGTTTTGGGTTACCCTCTCACCTCCCCATACCTCTCCTACATTACTGATCTCCATCCTGTTCTGTATTAGACATTTACCACCTCCTCTCAATCCTTCCACTGGGTGTGACCTACACATTAAACCCTTTACCTCCTCCTCCCTCTATGTATGACCTATATATCAATGGTGTGTTGTACTAGTTCCATGTTTAATAACTTCAATACCAGCAGGTTTCTTTATTTCCAAACATGTAGCAAAAATGAGAATGCATTGGAGTGTTTAATATACAAAATGGGGTCATTATGGGCATATTTTAACTATATCATAATAAAAAACAAAAAAAATAATTTAATACCACCAAAAGAAAGCTCTATAAGCCTCAAAACAATGATATAAAATGAATGTGGGCACAGCATTGCAGGACGGAGTAATTGTTATTCAAACTGTGACAGCACTGGAAAACGGTCTGGTAATGAATGAAGGGGTATAGGTAGAGCTATTGTTAAAAATCATGAGGCCCCATACAGCAATCTGACACAGGGCCCCATACAGACAACCTGACATGGGGCCCCATACAGACAATGCCTCAGTTAGGAATGAACACAATGAGTGATCAGTGTGTTCATTGAGGAAAGGAAGGGGCTGATAAATATGACATATTTACCTAACCCTTCCCCAACTCTCCATCTTGAAGGATCCTATTGTGTGCTTGCAGTTGCTGGTGGTAAGAAGAAGAGGGAAGCCAGCAGGGCTGTGGGGGTAGGGGGTCAAACAGTGCGGCCTGGGCAGCAGGGGCAAATATATGCTGCACAGGGAGGGTGATCAATGTGGTGGAGGGGGCAATTACTGGAACTGATCCTTTGTATGGCTCTCTCTGCAGCAGCTGACAGCCAACACGAAGAAAAAGAGACAAATACAGCTTTCAGTTGCTGCAGAGAGAGCCATACAGGGGATTGATTTCAGTAATTGCCCTCCTGTCATACAATCACCCTCCCTGTCCACATCCAATTCACTGAGCTGTCTGGGCTCCCCTGCTAGCCGGGCCCCATACAGGAGGACTGGTGGTATCCCCTAATCGATGTCCCTGGGCATAGGCAGGCTGGTAGTCAAGTGCTTATGCTTTTCCTGCTGTCAAATGTTATTTTTGTACCTGCCTTTTCTACCTTGGATATTGAGATATTATGATATAAACTGGAATGGATGGGAAAGTAGAAAAGTTCCCTCTCTCTGCAGTCTAGTTCATTTGACTTATCAAAAAACAATATTCATCCTGGATTGGGGATTGGTTCTCCACAAACATAGATTTGTAAAGAAATGGGCAGATTTGCAGCAGCTGCTGCATATTCTCACATCAAGTGAACTGATTCACTCAGTACTTTGGACTTTTACAAGATTACTGTAGCACAGTGGAGCATGCAAGCATACTTTTGCTTGTGTTCCCTTCTGGATCATAAATTCCCTACCGATTTTGATGGCCTTTGACCAATAGGTAATTGTGTATCATAAGTACAGTAAGCAGTCTTTTGAGTGTGCCAAGCTAGCATAGCATATATGCCTTTATTCTGACATTTCTAAGATCTGTGGTGAATTGGGGTAGACAGTGAGGCCTAAAACCCAGAAGGAAGTATGTGGGAAAGGCAGAATAAAGAATATAGACATGGATTTGTGAAATGTCCAAAGGAGCCTTTCACAAATGCACTTTTTTATTGGCTATCTACAATGTATAATTCAGATTGGCAGTAGACCAAATCTATGAGGGTTTACTGTTTACCATAGCACATGATGATCTGAATATAATTATTTCACACAGCTCTGAATAAGACATGGATCAGAGAAAGGGAACGCAGCTACCACATGGTATGGTCTATATAATTAATAAGTCAATGTCACATGCAAATATGAAAAAGCAGGTATAATAGCATGTACATAGAAAATGTTGCATTCTAGTCATTTTGTTGGTAGTGTCCCTGAAAACCACTTTACTGTGCTTGCTTAATAGCAAGGAAGATGGATGAATGGAACTTTCAGTATCAGTATGTGAGGGGTTGCATGCTCACTGGCTCTTCTATCATGGGAACACTAGCTAATATGTTGAGTGTGCTGGGCTGTTATTTATGGGAATAGGGGACAGCAACATTTTTGTACCTTAACACAGGTGTTTTGGTACAGGTCAAACTACAGCTATTTTTATGTTCAATAGTTTTTAATGAAGTTTTCAAAAGAATATATAATGTACAAAATAGTACAATAATTTTTTTTGGTCAATCTCAACATACAATATGGGTTATATAAGATAAGATGTTATCAGACAGTAGTCTACAGCACATAAGTAACCCATTAAGAGGTCAGATAGCCAAGCCATAATTAACATAGGTCTGTGACAGGGTATGGACCACCGGATATGTTCATCAAAGAATGGGTCCTCCAAAGAAAACACCCCAATAAGAACAACACCGGTAACTGCAGCTATTTTTAAGCTTAAGATGTATGGAAGCCATAACAATGAACTTCTTATATTAGCCCACTCTTGGTATGTTAGATTTACCAGTGAAGGTATTTTTTTTATATCTGTTTAATAATGGCAAAAAAAAACTGTCAATCTTGCCAGAAATCTATTGAGCTAATCATTGACTGTTCTCTCTGCTTATATTGCATTGTTATAAGTCTGCATTGTATCCAGTTCTCTTTGTTATACAGAACACCTTTTCATTATGTGAAGGAAAACAGGCATGGGACAAATGTTTTGTAGTCTTAAAACAGTTCATGTCATAGACTGACAGTACTATTCCTCTATAGATAGACTGTAGTTAGTGATCATTGTTACCTTAGGCCAAAAAAATGTATGCTGAAAAAAATAGATATAATGCAGACGCATTTAAAGTCCAACTCTGGGAAATCTAAAAATTATCCCTTATAGCAAAGTTAATTGCTCATTTATTCTAGGGGAGGGTAAAATCACTATTACTTACCTGATCCTCCTCTTCCCCAGCAGAAGACATTCCCCTATGTTTTGTTGGTGGACTGTTTTTGGGCATCAGCCAATCTATGCAGGCAGGGCTATGGGCCCTGCATTGATCTCAATGACACCAGGACCTTAGACCACTGGATCATAAGTGGAAAGATTCTGTAGGCATCGGTCTAGCAGTGTGGAGAAATAGGGGCTTGGGTAAGTACATCTTTTTTTACAATCCCCCTAGACCAGTGGTTCTCAGCTCCAGTCCTCGGGACCCATTAATAGGCCAGATTTTAAGTATTAACTTGGGGAGATGCAGACTAGATTAATGCAATCACTGAGCAGCAAATTATATCACCTGTGATGCATTTCAGTTATCCTGCAAACCTGGCCTGTTAAGCCCCGTACACACGATTTGACGATCGTACGTATGATCGTCACAAATCGTATGTTGGCTGTTGTATGTAGCATACTGACTGCACTACACAATTGTACGTCCGCAGAAGAACGTTCAGGTGCATGTAATTAACATCCAGCCATTCCTGACTTTGGAGCATGCGTGTTTTGCACAATACAACTTTGTTGTACCAACTGTTCTGTACACACGATACAACGGTCGTATGAGAGCTTGTTGGTACGACCAAGTTTTCTAGTCTGCTCATACAACTCCCTTGTACGACCGTCGTATGTTCGACTGTTCAAATCGCGCATACGAATGATCGATTTCGCATACAATGGTCGTGAGTACGACCTGTTGTATACAACCGTCGAACCGTATGTACGGGGCTTTAGTGGGTCCCAAGGACAGGAGTTGAGAGCCACTGGTCTAGACCCAAATGAGAGGGAGAATTTTATGTTTTCCCCAGTTAGGCTTTAAATAAGCTTTGCAAATCAGGTGTACAGTAAACACTACAAGAGAAATATGTCTGTAGTTTTAACAGCAACATTTCTTTTTTTATTTGATGAATAATGTGTTATAATGTGATACAATCACTCAGTATATATTGTTTGCATGCTATATATATAAATATATTATCAGATTGATGAATAAGCCCTAGATGTGCTGTCAGGTTTCAGTATTAAGCATTTCATATCTTGATTTATGCTACAATATTCAAGCCAACAGCACTGGTATGCTGTATAACACAAATGCACAGGCTCAAATACACAGTGCTTGTAACACTGTATTTGTAATGAGTGCATTAGCTGGAAGCATACAAAATATATAAAATACGACAGAGGAATATATCTAAATCTTCTACTGCAAAGAATGACAGAGCTAAATCTAATCAGATGTAACGTCATATCTTTTTTCCAGATACCTTAATTCTGCACCTGTTTTATTGATTTGCATGGTAATTTGGAATTGACAGCAAGAAACATGCCAGCTTTCATCCTTGTTGCTTTTATGGCAAATAACATATGGAATAAAGTGTTTAATTTTCCTCCACATTTATTGTCAGCTAGTGATATTTAAATGTAAAATATTTCAAGAATAATGACTTTTCAAGTTATGGAAAAGTAGCTATGCAAGTCTGTATTTTTCTTTGCTTATAATAGTGGAAAAAGCATCATGAATGCAAAAATGCAAACATTTCACAGATGTGATACACTAGCTGACTGGCAGGCCAGTAACCACTTACAGAAATAAATGACAAACTTTTACATATCATGCAGCTTTTACATTCCCATTTCCACAATTTGCAACTCTGCAGATGAATGTTAGTTTTTCTTTCAAAATAATGAGCAGTTATCTGTTATAACCTAAGAGGAAAATGTATCCCAAAAATGGAAAAATCATATAAAAATAAAATGTAAATACAGGATACAATTTAAGCATTGTCCTCACTGGTGGGTAAGTTAAAGATAAATTACGGCTTCTCATTTATGGCAAATAAAAAAGAGAGCTAATTGATTTATTAATCACAAAAGATAAAGTGCATGGGAGCAAATCAGTATATCTAATTTTTTACAGGGGCATCAAAATGTGCCCCCTAAACATGAAACTACCAATTGCACTACTGATGATGGTACTCTGTACCAGATCATGCAAATTAGAAAAACATACCGATTATGCAAATTAAGTAATCAGCACATAGGTATTGAACCTTAAAGGAGAGTTGTGGCTTTATAAAAAAAACTGTATATGTAACCCTCCCCCCATGTATGTAGTTCTAACCCCTAAGGGGCCTCTTAATAAATGGATCCTTCACCCATCGCTCCAGTGGTGACCCACCCTGAACTAATCCTGAACTTACCAACACACTTGTAGTGTAAAGTGTGTGGTGAAAACTGGATTAGTTCAGGGGTGTTACCACTGGGGGAATAGCAGAAGGATCAATCAATAGTTTCAAGAGCAAACACAGCTACAGAAAACAATAGTCATATCTATGGTATATGCTCTATGTAAAATCTCCTAACTATTCCACTGGCTAGTGGGGTCTTAGTACAGTCTGCTGGTGTTGGGACCCATGGACTTCTGTTGGAGCACTCTCTCTAGGCAGCAACAAATTCTAAGCAGAAAGCAACTAGGTCCCTTAGACACCAGTGTTTAAAGTACCATGGGGCCTTTTTCTAAGTGGCCTCTCACCAGTAGGAGGTCAGGCAAAAGGTCATACTACACACATAGGGCTCCCATCTCAAGCAGGTGTTAGCTAAAACTGTGGCACACCAAGGAACACTTCCTTCTCTTGGGTCTGCTCCAAGAAACTCTATCATGGGCCTTACACCTCACAACTCAGTCCACAGTTCTGACAGAAAAGTACTCCTCTGCACTGCCTTCTGCTCATCATTCTTCAGTACAGCCACCCTGTTCTTTTCTCCTGGGACCCTGGCACCCTTAAGTAGCTATGTGACCCTCCTCTCCTTGCAGCCCAAGAAAGCCCAGTTTCTGAAAAGATAAAGGCTGGACAGCTGCATCAAATCTTGTAGTTTATTGGTAACAAGAGGTACAGGCACAGATGAGGCGAACCACAAGTCCCAGCTTACGCATTTCGCACCTAGGGCTGGTGCTTACTCATAGCTTGACTTTGAGGAACATACAACAGGTAAAAATACACAAAACATGCAAAAAATACAAATGTGATCTTGATCAAATAATTAATCAATCAATCAATGCCGATGATAAGTAAACACATTTAGACAAATCAATTAATCCAAAAAGAAGGATAAACCTAAAATACAAAAATGACATAACATGAAAACAAAAATAAAAGTGAAAATGAGAATGTGGCGGGAAATGTAATATAAAATAAAAAGAAATGAAAAAATGAATAAACACAGAAAATCAATGAAATGTTAATTTGAATAAATTTAGTTAAATCACATAAAATTGAATAAATTAGGTGGACAGCCCGACTATCACCACAATGTCCGCACAGGACATGAAGTCGAGACGGTCAGATCTCAAATATACAAGATTGTAAATCAAACTCACAAACAAATGTGAGTTAAACAAATACAATGTTGCATACAGAATCCATAAGCCCTTAACATTTTGTTGCCAACAAAATCATAACACTATTGTTGATATGTCATTCATCAGATAAAAATAGAAATGGAAATATATACCAATCTGTATGAAGAGACTTACTAGGAACCCATTTAATAGAAGATTAAATATAGAATCAATTAACAATGTATTATTAATATAAAGTCTCTTCTTGCACCTAAATGATGTTCATTTCATTTTCTTGTACATATACAATATATATGTATATACAATAGGTGCAACTTCTTCTTCTTAAAAAAAAGTTAAGCATGCATTATTTTACAGTGGGACATAAAAGTAAATGACCCAAATAGAACTAAATCTTAACAATTTGAGCCATAATATAAGGTACTCAGCGCTTGCTATATTAAGACTTTAAAAAAGAGAACAGAAAGGGAATTAAATGAAAAAAAACCCCACAAAAATCAGCATAAGAAACACAACTTACAGTCTGTAGGATATGTCTCTTAGGTCAACTCCTTCTCTGTCTATGCCCCTGACCCCCACACCCATAATATTCAAGTGCTATGGGGGTTAATAGCACTGTGGGCAAAGTTATAGGCTCTCCAAGAGTGTCCTACTATGTCCTACATTTATGCCCAGCTTTTCCATTGATAGCAGTCTTGCTATAACTTTTATGAATGAGGAAAAGGATCTATGAATGGAGCAGGCAGAACTTTCAATCATTAACCCATCCTCCATTAATTGATCCTGTTTCTTGCCCCTTTTTTTACAATTATTTGCCAGCTGGAAACCCTTGACTGACAGCTGAATGGGCTGGTTGGGGAATGCCACTCGTTGTTAGTACGCCAGCATTCACCAGCTGCCTAATAACCAACCTGAGTGGGAAGTTGTCACATTTAGCAGTGATGATAATACTGATGCTAAGTGCTTCACATCCCACTTTGGCCAAAGGTTTGGCTCAGCCAAACACCCTTTTTGTAAGACCATTCCCTCTAACCTCCAAACAAGCAAAATTCAGTTTGAATATGAGTCAGAGCAAACTGGGAGCTACTTCCTACCTAGAAATAGCACTTAAAATAAAACTGTGCTCACTCCATTGTGATTACTGAAATACAGTTACTATTACTCAAATCTCAAGGTTTGCTCATAATTAGAGTTGAGCGAACCCGTGGATGTTCGGGTTCGGTGGGTTCGGCCGAACTTCGGAAAAAAGCCCGGGTTCGGTACCCAACTTGACCTGAATTCAATGGGGACCCGAACTTTTCGGCACAAAATGACTGTAAAAGAGTCCTGGAAAGTGCTAGAGGGCTGCAAAATGATTTTAGAACAATAATCTGGCCCTTACAGCAACAGCAGAAACCTGACCCTATAGAACTAGGAGATGATTTTAGAACAATAATCTGTCCCTCTAAGCAGTATACTCTACCTCGTCCAGTCAGATCTTTCTGTAATGCATGATGAGATCTGCAATCTGTCCCTAAAAGCAGTAGTAGTAGTAATCTCTACCTATCTATCTATCTGCAATCTGTCCCTCACAGCACCGGCAGCACCCTCTCCCTACACTACCGAGAGAGCATGTGACATGCAGCACTGTGACTCCAGCCTCATATAGAGGCTGGATCACATCATGCACTGGCCAATCACAGCCATGCCATTAGTAGGCATGGCTGTGATGGCTTCTATGGAAAACCAGTAAAACGCTTGTTGATTGGCTGTCCTGCAGCTATTCAACATGCGTGATCAAATACCCGAACCCAGAACTCGAACACAAACTTTTTTCAAATGTCCGGTTTCGGGTCCGGGTCACGGACACCCCAAAGTTCGGTATGTTCGCTCAACTCTACTCATAATGTTACATTTATTTAAAAATCTTTTTCTGTCTCCAGTGTCTCAAGGTAGGTTCATTACTATGATGACGGGCAGCTTATTTGATTGAGAGGGCCAGACTTGACCTAAAGTTGATAATTTTGAGGGATTTTGGACTCCCAGAGTTCTCTGTAAGGTATCTAAGGGTACATGCAAACACCTCTTGACACCATTTTCAGGACTGTACACACATTTAACATATTTAAAGAGGACAGTTGTTGAGTTTAATATCACCTTAGAATTAAAGGAGTACTATTGTTCATGAATAGTAATCAGAAAATGTCAGTACAGGTCTGTACAGGTAGCATTGCATGCCCTATCTGTGTAAATTCAGAAATATGTCACTTATGTTGCAAACAGTAACTGGTACATGCCATGTATTCTAAATCATTCTACATGTGTTCTTTTATTTTTTTTTTTTTCCTCTTTCAATAGTTTTATTGGATGTTTCAAAAAAGTAACAAACGGTAAGTACATCACAGTGAAAGCATACAAAATATTGAGTAAGTCCACAGAATCTTATTATTTGTAAAGACATACAAAGTTGTCCAAAAACTGGTGACTGTAACCTGAGTCAAAACAACTATATTAATCTTGGGAGAGAGACCCCTAGGCACCCCAGATGGGAACAAGCTGTGCCAAAGAGCCTTCCCTCCTCCTGTTTTATTTTCATTAAATTTTTATTAAGGTTTTCTAAATTTTCAAACAAAGCGGTAGAAAATCAGCAGTCACATTGAATAAGTGACAAAAATATCTCATATATAACAAAACATTAGTGTCAAGATGTGATTTAAGTATTAGTTGTGGCCCATTTAGCATGTACACAACACTTATACTTTCACTTAAAAAGGTCACAAATCCAAAGCCCAAGAAGGCACAATGCATTAATAATATTAAGTCTTAAGGCAGAATACCAATGTATAAGTTCAAGAGATAGGGAAAAAAAGGGGGAAAAGAAAAAAAAAAAAAAAGGGGGAAAGAAAAGAGGAGAAGAGATAGGAGAAGAGATGAAGGGAAAATAGGTAGATTGAGTGAGGGAAACAGGCGTGGTTGAAGCTCCATACTGCAAATAAGCAACCCAGGTGTTTTAGAGGCCAGGAGTTAGGGAGACACCCACAAAGTTGGCCCACGGCTCCCAGACCATTTCAAATGTATGTAGATTGTCCTGAATGATACTGGTTAACCTTTCCTGAATCATAATCCAAGAGATTTTCCGGATGGCTGCCTTCAGGGAAGTTCGTTTTAGTTTCCAGGCTCTTGCGACCGTAATTTTGGCCCCTAACAAAATGAATTGGATTAATTTTCTGTTCGTTTTAGTGGAATTAGGGATGTGATCATTTAAAAGGGCGATGGTTGGATTCCTAGGGAGACTGTTGCCTGTTACCTTGTAGATAATACGAAAAATTTTGGTCCAATATGAACGTATTCGAGGACACTCCCACCAAATGTGAACGAACGAACCCTGAAGGTTACAACCTCTGAAGCAGCGAGAATCATAATTTGGTATGAACCTATGAAGTCTGAGTGGGGTGAGGTACCATCTCATCATTACTTTTAAACTGGCTTCCGTAATGTTGGTATTAAGTATGCCCTTAAAGGATCTAGAACAGGCTGTTTGCCATTTATCTAATTCCCATTCAAATTTCAGTTCTGACTCCCAATTGGTCATAAAAGATGCTTTCTTAGTAGGTAGCGTGAGAGCTTCGTAAATTAGGGAAATACCCCCTTTTTGCAAAGATGGCTGACCACACCACCGTTCATAGGAAGTGAGGCTGGGTGGGAGAGGTTTCTCTGACCAGATTTTCTGCAGGAAGTTCGATATTTGAAGGAATCTGAAATATTCTGAGTTAGGGAGCTCTAAGGAATTTACACAATGTTCAAGCGTGAGCGGACCCGTAGATATAAAGAAGTGGATAATCTGGTGATCGAGTGAATAAGTTGTTGGGACTCAAAGGAGGTCCAGTTTTATAGTTTCGTAAAGTCACCACCGATTTGTTTCCATACAAGGCGTATCCTGTGAAGAAATATAGATGCCCAGGCGAGTGCGAACTTGTAACACATTT
>BLSH010530498.1:379688-402641 GCA_018402905.1 Glandirana rugosa
ATCCATCTCTAATGATGATGATGACGAAAATCCCTGTCTAACGTCTAGATTATTGATCTCAACTCGCTTGAAGATCTTCAGGCCCAAGACGACCAAGCCGTCTTGAAGCCCTGTTTCAGGCCCAAGCCCAGGCCTGTCTTGGGCTTGCAACAGGGCCTGGGGCTTGGGGTAACTTTAGTTACCTCTGGGCCTGAAAATCCATGTTTTTCACAACATTTTATCAGGACCTTCCAGGATCTCCAGACGTTTTCCTTCCTTTACACCCATTCCCACCCTGTTCACTGTTTGTTTCTTTACCCCTGTCCCTTTATTGAAATTTATAAATTTTTTTTTATTTTTGTATTTTTTTAATTAATACTTTTCAGACCCA
The DNA here is from genome assembly GCA_018402905.1 of Glandirana rugosa. NCBI lineage: Eukaryota > Metazoa > Chordata > Amphibia > Anura > Ranidae > Glandirana > Glandirana rugosa. The sequence goes on from BLSH010530498.1 coordinate 380,059, forward strand.
TTTTGAAGATGATCTCCATTTTTGCATTTTTTATGTTTTTATTTTTTTTTAAATATTTAAAGTTATTTCCCTGTCCCCATTTCTTTGTTTGTCACTTGTCCCACCCTTACCCACATTTCCTTCCTTTTGCAGACCTCTAGGACCTTCCAGGACTATTTTACAACACTTTTTGTACCTAAAAGTCCGGGTCTCCATTGATTTCAATGGGGTTCGGGGTCCGGGACAACGTTCGGGTTCTGTCCGGACCCGAACCCGGACTTTGTCCCGAAGTTCTGCCGAACCAGCAGAACCCGGACTTCTAGAAGTTCGCTCAACTCTAGTTATTAGATCTGCAATCTGTCCCTAAAAGCAGTAGTAGTAGTAATCTCTACCTAGTCCACAATCAGATCGTTCTGTAATGCAGGATGAGATCTGCAATCTGTCCCTCAAAGCAGTAGTAGTAGTAGTCTCTACCTAGTCCACAATCAGATTGTTCGGTAATGCAGGATGAGATCTGCAATCTGTCCCTCAAAGCAGTAGTAGTAGTAATCTCTACCTAGTCCACAATCAGATCGATGAGATGTTATTATATCTGCAATCTGTCCCTGACAGCGCCGACAGCATCCTCTCCCTACACTAGTCAGAGAGCATGTGACATGCAGCACTAAGTGACTCCAGCTTATAAAGAGGCTGGGTCACATGATGCACTGGCCAATCACAGCCATGCCATTAGTAGGCATGGCTGTGATGGCTTCTAAGGGCAAACCAGTAAAACGCTTGTTGATTGGCTGCCCTGCAGCTATTCAACATGCGTGATCAAATACCCGAACCCAAACTTTTTTTCAAATGTCCGGGTTCGGGTCCGGGTCATGGACACCCCAAAGTTCGGTACGGACCAGAATTTTACAGTTCGGGTTCGCTCAACTCTACTCAGGAACTCTACGACGTTTGGAGATGCCATCACGATACAGAAAGAGACTACACATACTTTTCCCCGGTTCACAAAACGTATTCACGTATCGACCTATTCCTGGTTGACAGATGTCTCTTGCAGAGGCTTAAAGCCTCAGAAATCCACACCACGACATGGTCGGACCACGCCCCAATTAGTATTTTAATAAATGACACTAATGCCCATGCCCCAATCACCATGTGGAGAGCTAACAAATACATACTCCAGCATAACGTAAACTCCGGAACTCTCACTAACCAATTACTGGAATACTTCCAGATCAATGAGAGATCTGTGGGGGACCTTGCCGTGATGTGGAATGCCCACAAACCTTTTATCAGAGGAAATCTGATCCAAATAGTCTCTAGAATTAAAAAGGAGAGGACGCAACATATTGACTCACTTCTAACCCAGATTTCAGACATGGAAAAACAAGCAAAAGCAAACCCAAAATCATCACAAACTTCTAAAATGATCAGCCTTAGACTAGAACTGCGTACACTTCTTCTAGATGCATATACCAAGATGCAAAATAAAATCAAAGCATCTTTATACTCCACCTCTAATAAGGCTGGTAAAGTATTAGCACGCCACATCAAAGGATGCCGCATTAAATCAAGAATTGAATATATAATCCATCCCCACTCCAATTAAAAAATCTCTGATCCTCAAAAAATAACTGATGCATTTAGCACGTATTATAGTGATCGATATAATCTGGCCAAAGGCCAATCAACGTACCAACCAACATCCGAAGACATAGCTTTGTTTCTAGAACAAATAAATTTACCCTCCCTGACATCCTCACAATTAGAGCAACTAAATGCTCCTTTCACGCCACAAGAAATCCAAATTTCCATCAATAAACTTCCAGCCAACAAAGCACCAGGACCTGATGGTTTGACGGGAGAATATTATTTGCCCACATATTAGCTCCTCACATGAGCAAGGTTTTCAATAACGGTGCATTCTCTTCATCCTTACCTCCTGAAAATGTTACAAGCAACAATAATAACTTTGCCCAAGCAAGGGAAGGAGCCAAATGCACCCCAAAATTTCAGACCAATGTCGCTGTTAAACTTAGATATCAAAATTTATGCAAAAACTTTAGCATCACGCCTAATAGACATTCTCCCAACCCTGATTCATAAAGACCAAACTGGCTTTACCAAAGGCAGACAATCTTCAGACGCCACAAGATGCCTAATAGACATCATTCACCACGCGGAGTCCACTGGAACGCCTTCTCTGCTCTTATCACTTGACTCAGAGAAGGCGTTCGACAGGGTCCACTGGAATTATCTATGTGCAGTACTCCACAAATTCAGATTCCAAGATAAAATATTCAATGCAATCATAGCCCTCTATTCCACCCCATCAGCGAGAGTATTCACCTCTAACTTGTTATCTAAACCATTCAGGATCAGTAACGGCACCAGGCAAGGATGCCCACTCTCGCCACTAATTTTCAACCTAATGATGGAACCTCTAGCGACCCAGATATGATCCAATCCTAGGATATTAGGATTTAACATAGGCCAAGACACACACAAAATAAGTCTGTTCGCAGATGATATCATATTGACATTGACCAACCCGGCTCCTTCCCTCGCAGCAACTCAAGAGATCTTGCAAAGGTTCAGCAGGGTTTCTTATTATAAAGTGAATGAAACAAAGTCCTACATTTTAGATTTGGGTCTGAATACAATCACTAAGCTCTTATTGCAAAGCAAATTTCCTTATACGTGGCCAAAGGAAAATATCTCTTACTTAGGTATCCAGCTAACTACATCAGTGAAAAACCTGTATGCAGCAAATCATGCTCCATTCCTTAAAAATCTCCAAATAGCTCTTAAATCCCTAGATAAACATGAACTGTCATGGTCAGGAAGGCTGGCTGCATTTAAAATGTTGCATCTTCCACAACTACTGTATATCTTTCTAACCATACCCATACCACTCCCACTCCCATACCCATACCACTCCTTCTTTCAGCTTTTACAAACCAAACTAAACAGATTCATATGGAAGGTAAAAAAACCTAGATGCGCCCGAGCATATCTCATAAAGCACAGCCTAGCAGGGGGCACAGGTTTCATTGAGTTTGAGGATTATTATTTAGCCTCAATATTGTCCCAAACTAAAGGGCGGATGCATCCCATCAATGGTACTCTTTGGAGTTCCATTGAACAAGCATCGAGACCCTGCATACATTTGCAATCTTGGTTATTGTGCAGCCCCTATCATTCCAGGATCTCTCCCTCATTACCACCACCCATGAGAGCGGCAGCACAAGCATGGCATAGACTAATAAATTTGACATCACCTGCACAAGACAGGATCTCCCCACCTATTCCCATCACCGCTCTGACACTACTGACACCAGATCTCAACACAACACATTGGCAGAGATGTGGCATAAATTACATTCAAGATTTACTTAAAGGGCCCGAACATAAATCTTTCCAACAGCTCCATTGGGAGTACAACCTCCCTCAAACGGAAATGTTTACTTGCCTTCGAATCAGTCACAGCATCAAAGATATTAAAAACCTTACGTATCAGGTTCCCGAGCTGGAATGGAAATTTCTTACTAACACCAATTCTACTAATAAAGGCATCTCCCTCTTTTATAACATATTCCAGAATAAAAAAACACTTTTCAGAAAATGAAACCACACCTTAAATGGGAAGCTGACCTTAAACGCCAATACACTGATGAATAGAGTTGAGCGAACCCAAACTGTAAAGTTTGGGTTCGTACCGGACTTTAGGGTGTCTGTGTCCCGAACCCGAACCCGGACATTTGATAAAAAGTCTGTGTTCGCGTTCAGGGTTCGGGTATTTTTTCACGCCTGTTGAATAGCTGCAGGGCAGCCAATCAACAAGTGTGAGTGTTGAAACGCCCAAAAAAATGACCTCATTTTGGAAAGTAAACACCCCAACGTATATTCTAGGAGGCATAATGAGTCTTTTGAACATGTCATTTTTTCCACAAGTTTTTGGAAAATGTGGAAAGAAAATGAAAATGAAAAAAGTTGTCCATTTATACAATATTTCTAACACACAGCATGTACATAGCAAAAATGACACCCCAAAATATATTCTGATACTCCTCCCGAGTATGGCCATACCACATGTGTGACACTTTTACACAGCTTGACCACATACAGAGGCCCAACATGCAGGGAGCACCGTCAGGTGTTCTAGGGGTATACATTTAGAATCTAATTTGACTACCTTTTACACTATTGTGAGGCACTGTGGTGGCATGGATAGGCACTGTAGTGGCACAGATGGGCAGGGTAGTGGCACGGATGAGCAGTAGAGTGGCACGGATGGGCACTGTAGTGGCACGGATGGGCACTGTAGTGGCATGGATGTGTCACGGATGAGAACTGATGTGGTATGGATGAGCATGAATGAGGCACAAATGAGCCATGGATGGGGATGGATGAGCCACCGATGGGTGGGTGAGCACGGATGGGTGGATGAGCCCGGATGGGTGAGCATGGATGGATGGCTGGGTGAGCATGGATGGATGGCTGGGTAAGCATGGGTGGATGGCTGGGTGAGCACGGCTGGGTGGGTGAGCATGGATGGATGGATGGGTGAGCATGGATGGATGGGTGAGCATGGATGGATGGGTGAGCATGAATGGATGGATGGGTGAGCACGGCTGGGTGGGTGAGCATGGCTGGGTGGGTAAGCATGGATGGATGGATGGGTGAGCACGGCTGGGTGGGTGAGCATGGATGGATGGCTGGGTGAGCACGGCTGGGTGGGTGAGAATGGATGGGTGAGCATGGATGGATGGATGAGCATGGATGGATGGGTGAGCATGGATGGATGGATGGGTGAGCACGGCTGGGTGGGTGAGCATGGATGGATGGATGGATGAATGGGTGAGCACGGCTGGGTGGGTGAGCATGGATGCATGGCTGGGTGAGCATGGATGAGCATGCATGGCTGGATAGGTGAGCATGGCTGTGTGAGGATAGCTGGATGGGTGAGCATGGATGGATGGATGGGTGAGGATGGGTGGGTGAGCATGGATTGGACAAGGATGGGTGGGTGAGTATGGATTGGGTGAGGATGGGTGGGTGAGTATGGATTGGGTGAGGATGGGTGGGTGACCATTGGTAGGGTGAGGATTGCTGGGTGGGTGGTGGATGGATGGTGGGGACTGGGGGTGCACCGGGGGTGCATACTGTCATTTAGCAGCGCTGTGGGCATTACACATCGCCCACAGCACTGCAGCACCTCCTCTCTCCCCCCTCCTCTCGCAATGCACCGATCGATGTGGAGAGAAGAGAGAAAGGCCGGCGCTTCCGCCGGCTTGTTTACATGTGATCGCCCCATTATTTGATGGGGCGATCACGTGGTAAAATGCCGCCCACAGCGGCCATTCACCGCGATCAGTGATGCGTCGGGTCCCCTGGACCCAGCAGTCACAGATGTTCCCTCGTGCGCACCCCCGGGGGCGCGCGGAAAGCGCGATTCGGGGAGGACGTCGATGTACATCCTCCCAGAGTTAAGCAACCGCCCTGCAGACGTATATTGTCTATGGGGCGGTTATTAACTGGTTAAGGATGCAACTTAAACCTTCTTGTAATGTACAAATACTCAATAAAAATCTAATGGAGAAAAAGGGCAAGGCCCTAATCCTCTTGCCACAGCATGATCCCGTTAAGGGGTGACGGGATGAGGGGCATACCATCCACCACAAAAACAATGCCCGAAGGCTGAAGATAACTAGTTTCTGTATTAGAGCAGCATTACCTTAGAAACTTATTTTTAGAGTACTTCATCATAGTGTTCTTGTAAGGGAAATTATAATACCTTGTATGCATTATATTTTGCCTGCGCTAATAAGCACACTTTTCAGCTCTTTTGCAGAATGCATTTGAGTGCACTCGTGTTAAAGCAGACACAGATCGCTTTTCTCACATGGCAGCTCACAGGGATGTCCTGCCTTTGAATGCTTGGTCTCTTTATTTATACTGCTCAAACAGGGATAACAATACGACTTGATGGCTTCACAATCAGCCAATCAGCCTCCAAGGCACAGTCACATGACATGAGTTCAATGCAAACCACCAACCAATGACACTTCAAACTATACAATAGGAGAGGCATGCATGCATGGGGGGGTTGGCTGGCCTGTATGAGAAACAGCTGTCTCCAGATGACAATGAAAGCCATGTGGACACATGGCTTCCACTGAAGCCAAAAGCACCATCCCACAGAAGCCCTCCAAGCAAAATTAAATGCATGTAAACTTTGTGCTGCCATCACAATGAACTGCTATCAAATACAGCTCTATGAACTATACTCCATAGCGGTTATACTACTGTTCCATTAAAGGGTAAATTATGCACTAAGGAATATAGTTGTAGATTTCTGTCACATTGATCAGATGCCACAGAAAGCTTACAGATCATTATCCTTACATAAAAGGTAATACTGATTCCATAACGCAAGTAAACCACCGCCAAGCAGATCAATCTGTACATAATACAGGGGCCCCCTGATTGATGGTAACACACCCACGCCACAGAACGTGCATTGCACCTCAAAGATCCAGACCGGCGTTTGCTCCAGCGCTAACCGCTCAGTGCGCCTGCCGGCCAGGATGATCGGGCGGGTAGCATGTAATTATCAAATAATGGAAGGTTTCCATTGTAAATGGCTTTTCCTCAATATCAGTTAAAGCCATATTCGCTGTACACAGAGAATATAGGTAAACCGACACTGGGAGACACTGTGACAATACACAATAAACACATCCTAAATTTCTACAACAGTTCTATATTGTATTGTAATTGTACTGTCTGCCCTAATATTGTAAAGCGCTGCGCAAACTGTCGGCGCTATATAAATCCTGTATAATAATAATAATATACGACTGTCTTTCTTTCTTTATGTTACAAGAAATCATATCAACCTACATGTGCAACCTTTTATATACCATGTAAGAACTTCAATAAAAATGTAATGAATAAAAAACAAAATCCCATAGTTTGTAGACATGATAATGTTTGTGCAAACCAATCAATATATGCTTATTGGGATTTTTTTACCAGAAATTTGTAGAATATATATTGGCCTAAATTTATGAAGAAATTTGATTTTTTAACATTTTTTTATTGGATGTTTTATAGCAGAAATATATTTTTTTTCAAAATTTTTGGTCTTTTTTTGTTTATAGTGCAAAAAATAAAAAACACAGAGGTGATCAAATGCTCCCAAAAGAAAGCTCTATTTGTGGGAGAAAAGGACATCAATTTCATTCAGGTACAACGTCTCACGACCGCACAATTGTCAGTTAAAGTAACACAGTGCCGTAAATGGCCTTGTCATTAAGGGAGTAAATCCTTCCGGGGCTGAAGTGGTTAACAAGGACCGTCTCTATAATGGACTATAGCAGTCTATAACATGGACTTCCTCTATACATCAGGGACTGCCCTTACCAAACAGGGATTAGAACCATGATAGTTACATTTAGAGGGATGAGAAACAATAAAAGACTGTCCCTATTAATAAGGGATGGTGCCATACACAGTAGTGGGTGAAGGAGAGGGACTGCTTTCGAGGTCAGGGACTCTGTGTACACTTAAAATGAGAAAAAATTCCAGATGGAAGGGGGAAGAAACCCCCCCAGAAAATCCAACGGAAAAGGGGGTCAAAGGAGCACAAACAGCAAAACACAACCATATGAAAAAAGATTGTTTATTGATGTGAAAAAAATTTATACAAGGGACAACCAGCAAAAAAAGCACATGGAATCAGAGAAAAACTTAAACCCAAATAAAAAAATTAAAAAAACCAACGTTGTCTAAGACAGGGAGGGGAATAGCAGCTGTTCACACATCTCAAACATACAAACCAGACACACTCATTCACAAATGACCAACAAGTAGTCTCATGGAATGGTATGGTGCTATCCAGGTGGTTGGATATGACTAGGCTGGGAAGGTAGGAAGCATTGGATGTTATAGTCAGTGTGTGAAATTGACAAATGCCGGAAGTCAAAATGAATCCCGTGTGGCAGGGATGGTGGGACTCTCCACAGGTAGGGAAACGGGGTGACCAAGTGAGCTAACACGTGGAGCAATGCTGCATAGATGCCACAAAATGGGAAAGGACAAGTGTAGTCAAATGAATAGGTCACAACACAAGTGACCCAGCAATATGGCAGCTCAGATCCAGGAGCTCAGTTCACTTCAGATAGATATATCCTGAAAGGCACCACTATAAACCATGGAGGGCACAGCATAGGAAAGTCTAAGAATGGAATTGCCTCACCAACCGAACATAGCTTCAGAGCTTGGCTCCTAAGAGGTCCCACAATGGAGATGACATCAATCAACAGCAGATAAGTCTTTCCTAGGCACATTCGGGCGAGCCCGAACGATCTTGCGTCCCTCAGCCGACGGGATGGTTCACGAACCAGGTCACCTGATCAGAAGTAACTTCCGCCCTTCCAGACTCCCCTCCCACGTCACGAGCGTGATGACGCACCGCTGACGCGTTTCATTGGCTGAACGCCAATTTCCTCAGAGCTAGGGAGGAGCTGGAGACTGGGGCTATTTATACCCTTTAGCAAAATCCGTGTAGTTGCACTTCATGACCACTAGATGTCATTAGTCCAAAGACCAAATTTGTATAGTCTGATTTCAGGTCAATGAATAGTTTAATAATAACGATAATAGTAAATAGCTACTACCAACCAGTCTCAACAGCGACCTCTCTCATACACTAGCATTCATCACACAGAAAACAATAAAAATAGAATAATAGAAGATTCACCAACAGACTGAAATAGCAACTCAATATTAGCCCAATTATGAGAAACAGAAGGTTAGAAGACCGCCCAGTCATAATGATGTTAGTATAGCGCCGCTTAGTGTATTAAGTTTGGATTAGGAATTAGCAAACACCTAAGACAGGATACCTGTCTAATGTTTACTATTCCCAGTCAAATCTGCCTAAGTCTTCATACATCATAGGGCAGAGAGATTGAAAGCATACTGGAAATATCAAAAAGTATCAAAAAATATATTAAAAAAATCAAAAAAATATATCGAAGAATGTATATATATACAACAAAAATAAAATAGAATAGACTAAGGCCAATAGAGGGCTATTCCTCTAAAAAAGGTTGTAGACTACAGTCAGTATTGAGGCCACGTGGATTTAAAGTCCCGAGATTGTATACCCACATCTTTTCCTTCTGTAGGAGGATCTGATCATAGTCACCCCTCCTGGGTGGCAAATCCAACACATAGATCCCCTTTACCTGGAGCCCTTTAGGATCTCTGTGATGGAATTGAGCAAAGTGTAGTGAAATAGGTTGATCATCGTCCTTCTTTTTGATACTGGATATATGTTCGCCTATTCTAACTCGTAGGGCTCTTTTGGTCTTTCCTATGTAATGTTTTTTGCAAGGACATGTCAGCATGTAAATTAACCTAGTTGTAGAGCAGTTAATAAATTGTTTTATTTCAAACCTTTTAGATCCGTCGGAGTTAAAAAACTCCTTAGTTTTATGTATATACTTACAAATGTGGCAATGTCCACAAGGGTACATTCCACTTATCGGTTTGAGTTCTGTCAGCCAGTTGCTCTTGTTGGATGATCTTGTATATTCAGAGTGAACCAATATGTCACTCAAGTTTCTGGCTCTCCTGGCTGTCAATAGGGGCTTAGGTCCGACTATTTGCGCAATGGAGGGGGACAGGGTCAACACTAGCAAATGTTTACCGATAATGTTGCCTACCTCCCTCCATTGGGCCCCAAACTTGGTAACTATCCTGGGGTATTGGTCCTTATTAGAGGACTCTGATTTAGAATCAACAAGGAGATCGGTACGTTTTTTCAAAGAGGCCTTATTTCTAGCTTTTCTCAGAGGCTTATGAGGGTAACCTCTTTTCCTAAATCTTTGATACATTTCACCTGCCTCTTTCCTAAATTCAGATTCATCAAAACAATTCCTCCTGATTCTTAGGAATATTCCAGTGGGAATCCCGTGGACAAGGGGCCTCGGATGATTGCTCTGGGCGTGAAAGAGGGTATTAGCCGCAGTATCCTTCCTAAATGTTTGGGTCATGATGTGACCATTGTTGATAGTTGACCTTAAGTCTAGGAAAGCTAGTGTACTCTCATCGTGTGAGTAGGTGAGGACAATATCTCTTGATTATTGTTCAATTCATTCATGAATAGAGTCAGCTGGTCCTCTGTCCCAGCCCACACCATGAACACGTCGTCTATGTACCTCAGCCACACCCAACAGTGGCTGAGGTACATAGAGGACTGGTACACCGTTTCCCGCTCCCAAAGACCCAGATGCAAACATGCATAGGCCGAAGCCCACGGGGCTCCCATACTGGTACCCCGGACTTGAGGATAATTAACACCCAGGAATTGGAAGCAATTGTTTTGCAACATAAATTCAAGTACTTCACAGATAAACTCATTCTGAGCTGCCAAATCCGGGTATTCGTCTTCAAGGAATTGGGAAACTGCCTTGATTCCCCAAGTGTGTGGGATAGATGTGTAGAGACTCTCAACGTCTATCCCCACAAGTCTGGCCCCAGCCGGGACCTGTATGGAGAGCAATTTAAGGAGAACATCTCTTGTGTCCCTGACATCAGATGGAAGTTTGTTAACTAGGCCTTTGATTAAAGAGTCTACATATTTACCTACTTTCTCCAAAAGGCCTTTTACGGCATACACAATAGGCCTGCCAGGGGGTTGGGTCAGGGATTTGTGAAGTTTGGGGAGTATGTAGATAGTGGGGGTATTGAAGTGGATCACTTTTAAATGATCAGCTTCCTTCTTAGAAATCAGACCTGATTCCTTACCCATAGTGATCTGGTAATTAAGGACGCAGACAATACGAGGAAAAGGGTTCTCTTTAAGTTTTTCATAAGTTTTTTTATCACTCAACTGTCGAAAAATTTCCTCCTCATATAATGTTTTGCTCATCAAGACCACATTACCACCCTTGTCACTCTTCTTAATGACCAAGTCTGGGGCATTTTCTAGTTCTTTTAAAGCTTTACGCTCAGCTTTAGACAGATTGTCATTACCTCGCCATTTCCAATTTACGTTTGCCAAGTCTCTCTGGACCAAGTCCAGAAACAGTTGTAATCTCTTGTGTCTTGATAAAGGGGGCATTTTGGTAGATCTAATTTGTAAGCCGGCATCGCGTCTTATGGGTTGAGATTCAACCTCATCCGATTCATCCTCCGAGATCTCACCACATAGGGACGTAAGAATTTCCAGGGCCTCCTCCTCAGCCTCATCAAATTCCAAGGCACTACCTTTATTAGGTTGATTGTGCCAAAGTCTAAACACGATTTTACGTAAGAACAGACTGATGTCTTTAAAGACATCAAATTCATTCATTGTCGATGAGGGCGAGAAGGACAATCCCTTTTTAAGAACCTGAATGTGGGTATCTCTCAAGGGAAAATCAGACAGGTTAACCACCTTTAGATCTTGCTCCTTTGTATCAGGTATACTTATTTCTGCTGTCTCTGCTCATTTCTCAATCGCCCACCTTGCCATGCCTTGGTTACCTCCTTTCCCTTTCCTTTTACGTCTGTGTTTCTTTTTTCCTCCCTTCCTTTGATTTTGGATGTCACTAATTTCTTTGGATCTGGGTCTGGGTCCTCCACTTCCACCTCCTCTAAAAACCCACGGATCTCTCCAATTCTATATCACTGTCAGTAGAGGAATAATGTTTCCTAGATATACTTCTCTGCCTATTCCAGGACCTCCTAGATTTACTGCGGTATCTGTCTCTGTCTACAGTAAATGGTGTTCCATTTTCCCAGTCTGTTAGATTTTGTTTAAATTTGTCTTGTTTATGGCTTTTCAAGTTCCTCTGGACTTTTTCAATCTCTTTTTTTAAGGCTTTCATTCAACCTTTCAAAATCCTTATCTGTTTTATAAGGCTCTAACTGTTTGGCGCTTTTATCTAGCTCCTCCTGAATCTCTTTTAACTGTTCTTGTTCCTTATCTATAATAAGTTACATAAGGCTAAGGCCTCTCTCCATACAGATTTCTTTCCACTTATTATTGAACCTAGGTGTATGTAGATGATCTGCTGGGGTGATCCTCTCTTTCAGCCCCCTAGGTATAATCCTATTAGAGATATGCGATTTAAGGGATGAAATGTCCCATTTACGGTTCAGGGATCTAATCATACGTTTTTTATGGTTTTTAAACAATTTTTTCAAAGGTTCCCCATCTATATCATAGTGTTCAACATCCTTAGAGAAAGCTGTCTGAATTTCAACATCATATTCAGGCTCAATCATAAAGGCCATTTTAATACAACACAGTCTGTTGGTGAAAACAGGGGAAAAAATTATTTCACTGATCCCATTAAAATGTGAATATAAATGTACAGGCTCCAGGTAGGATCACAGGGAGGGTGAGGAAGGACTCTGGACAAGTCCAAAACTAACGCACTACTCTGTGTACACTGACATGCTGTGTACACTGACATGCTGTGTATACAATGGGAAAAGCAGTCTCTCAGCATACAATCAGTGTTGTCCTCCCATATCTCAGTGTAGCTCACATAGGCAGTAGACATGTTGTACATAAACTGACAGCTCTACATCCCCCTCCCCCTCCCTCCTGAGCACTCGTTCACGGCCCCCTCAACCGGATTCTCCCAGCACTGCCAACGCGGAGCATTCCAAGCTGGCAGGTTAGAGAGCGGGAGGTGAGGAAAGTGACCGACAAGGAGGCACAACCACAGGCTCATCCATCAGACAGCTCTATAGAACTCCCTCTGACAATCCAGTGTGTCCCACTTCCCAGCAGTTCTTGTTATGGAGAAGACAGAGGCTGGGGGCTCCCCCTACTACTATAACACTCACTGTAATGCTGTAATCGCTGGTGCCGACTGCTGCATGCTGTGAAGGGTCAGATCCCCATTGAGGTGAAGTAGCAGAGAGTCCAGCCTGGTTCTTTGGGATCCTGGAAGTGGGGCCCCCTACTGTCATTTGCCAATGGTGGGTGGATGTCCGTAGCGGAGAGGACTAGGCGCGGACTTTGAATGCTGAGCAGGAAGTTGAACACTTGTTGAGGGGCACCTGGGTTTGGCGCTCCCCCTGGCCTGGCGCCGTAAGGCACCCGCCTAAGCTGCCTTATGCTGATGCCGGCCCTGTGGGAATGCCCCAGGATAAGAAATTTCTGACATAAGGTCTTTAATTTAATTTACATAGCGACTAACTGCCAGATCCCTAGAACCCCAGCAATTGCCCTCCTAAATTCTAACCTGCCAAAAACCTCTGAAAACGACCGTAGACTTATTCACTTTATCTTATTAGGCTATAAGTTAACCATCGCTAAAGCCTGGAAACAACCCAGAGTTTCCTTTGCTGCAGTTGAACATAAGATCTCTTGGATCATGTCCCAAGAAAAACTAGCAAGTATTCTAACAGACTCGGTCCGCAAATTTGAAGCAATCTGGGAACCTTGGGCCCACTCTGTGGGAATCTCTTTCCTGCCTGGATCTTAAACTATCATCTGAGTGTGTGGAAAACCCTGGTGAGTGGTTCTCTCTCTTTCTCCCACCTCGCTCTCCCCTAGTACCTTGGCTTTCCCTGACTCTTTCCTCTTTCCCCTGCTTTTTCTCTTACCCTGTGGATCAAACTTCAATGCTGATATCTCCTCTAAAGTTTTCTATACATTGAAGTTCCTCTATCACACTGTTGGATGTTGATATATACCGTATTTGCCGGCGTATAAGACGACTGGGCGTATAAGACGACCCCCCAACATTTCCACTCAAAATATAGAGTTGGTTATATACTCGCCGTATAAGACTACCCCCTCTTCCGCACACCTTCCACACACCAAATAAAACGTAAAAGAACATCAGATTTGATTTCAACATGTTCATTTTTTTTTATTTTTTACTAGTAATGATCTGTGATTTTTAGCGGTACTGCGATATTAGGGCGGACATGTCGGAACATTTTGACACTTTTTTGGGACCATTGGCATTTATACAGCGATCAGTGCTATAAAAATGCACTGATTACTGTGTAAATGCCATTGGCAGTGAAGGGGTTAACCTGCAGGGGGCGCTCTAAGGGTTAACTGTGTTCCCTGGCACATAAAAAAAAAAAGCATTATATGTATTTAATTAAAGCATTTTGTGTAGATATATATAATGCTTAAAATGAAATACATATAATGCTTTTTATTTATGTGCCACCGTGTCCCTTGCCTGCTCATCCTGAAATACCCGTGTGTTCAAATCAACTAGAACCTTACCTCTCTCCACTGGCGCTGATGAATGAAAGTGTGGAGAGGAGAGAGAGGGCGGAGTGCAGCTGCATATCACTCCACCGGTGCGGGAGCCGGCACTAAAGACTGAGCAGCGGCTAATGCGGCTCTATACCTCCGCAGCGGTGGCATAGAGCGGAGCGCACCCGGCGTATAAGACGACCCCCCCACTTGGAGGCATGTTTTTCAGGGGGAAAAAGTCGTCTTATACGCCGGCAAATACGGTAAATACTGTCTGTCTTCTATTATACGGAATCAATATCTTTGAAGGTAAAAAGAGGATGCAGGGTTGACCTTTTCCCCTTGTCACAGCTTGATCCCAATGGGGTGGCCAGGGGTGTTGGGCAACATCGCACACTACAAGCCTAGAATGACAATGGTTATTGTGGTTCTCATTTATTTTTTACTTTTGATGTTGGCATAAATATCATACATGTGATACTCTCTATAATACCCAGGTGTCTGACAGGTTTACTCATCCTATTGTATTTTTTTTCCCTGTTAGTCTTTACAAAAGCCTAATAAAAACTATTGAAAGTCAAAGATTCATGAGTCTGCAATGTAGTTTGTGTGTGGGGCACCAATGGAAATTCTCCGCGACCCCATGACTACTCCATTTCACGCCTACACAGCTACCACAATGCCAGCAAAAGAGGCAGATATTGTACGAATACATACAGACACTATTGCAGAAGGGCGCCGTAAAATCAGTACCATCAGGAGAAAGAGGCCAATGCTTCTATTCACCACTCTTATTAATAAAGAAAAAAACAGGTGACTTAAGGCCTGTACTAGACCTGAGAGAACTGAACAAGAAAATTTTGGTATGGAGCTTCCGGATGGAATCTCTGTAGTCAGTCACTCAAGCATTAAACCGGGATTACTGGATGCTGTCCTTAGACCTGAAAGACGCGTACTTATATATCCCGATAGACCCTCAATTCCACAAATATCTGCTCTTTACGGTAGGAAACCAACATTTCCAATTCGTATGCTTACCATGTGGCCTCTCCACGTCGCCATGGACATTCTCCAAGATCATGCTGCCTGTAATCACTATCTTACGCAAACAGGGACTGCAAACCTTCCACTACCTGGACGACATTCTGCTGGTAGCAGAGTGCACACAAATTCTTCTAGAACATTGAAGAGTATTAGTACAGACACTGGAGAGATTTGGATGGTTCATCAACTGGCAGAAGAGCCAACCAGAACCCACACAGAGATTATTGTTTCCAGGGGCAATCTTAGTTACTGTCAAAAATACAGTGGAACTACCCCCAGAGAGGGCAGCAGCACTAATTGAGAGACTGTAAGTAGTGAGGGAGAGGACCCATTTCCCAGCCTCCACCTGCCTCAGCCTGCTGGGGACATTAGCCGCAACAATTCAGATGGTCAAGTGGGCTCACTGGCACATGAGACCCTTTCAAAAAGGCTTCCTCAATCAATGGGGAGAGCGGTCCCCACGCCAGAGAATAAAAATGATAACAACAATGAGGCAATCCCTCACATGGTGGAAGGGGGGAACTCAGAGTCGAGCCCTAATGACCGAAATAGCATCCATTATGTCATGGGCACAACAGAATCTGTTACACCTGACACCAGTATATCTACCAGCCCCGCAGAGAGAACTTCCTGCCAAATGCAGTTGCAGATGGTAGATGGCAAAGAGTGGTCTCTAGATCAATCTGTATTTCTCTGGATCTGCAGCCAGTGGGAACACCCAGATCTAGACCTGATGGTGACATCAGCCAACACTAAATGCAGACGTTTCATATCCAAAGTGAGATTTCCAGAAACGGTGGCGGTGGATGTGCTCAACACCAAGTGGGAATCCAATCTGGCATACGTATTTCCTCCACTACCACTGATCTTCAAGAAAATACAGATGCATTCAGGAACAGTCATAGCAATTATACCATAATGGCCTTGCAGGCCGTGGTACCCGCTACTGCAGTCACAATCTTATTACCAGAGATACCAACGTTCTGAGTAAGGGACAGGTGCTACACGCAGACCCTGTCAAGCTCCACTTAGCTGCCTGGAGGTTGAAGGGCAGAGACTAAGAGAAGTCGGATGTACAGCATCAGTGATCAAAACCTTGCTGAAAGCAAGAGCCCCTGTAACCAACGTAACCTATTCCAGAGTGTGGGGAAAATTTCTAGCCTTTGCAATTTCACATGAGTTTGACCCGAAATCTCCATGGAAGTACCAGATACTGAATTTTCTACAAACAGGACTAGAGAAGGGTTTGCACGTAAACACGCTCCGAGTACTGGTATCAGCACTATTCTCACTGACGGGAGTCAGATGGTCCGCAAACACCTTAGTGAAGCAATTTTTAAAGTCATGTGCCAAAATTCATCCTCCAAAGACGGTCATATGTCCCTCCCTGGGACTTACAAGTGGTACTAGACACACTAGTTCAACCTCCCTTCTCGAGAGACCAAGCATAATCTATTTGGAACTCAACGTTGAAAGCGGTATTCCTCACAGCTATTACCTCTGGAAGGAGACTATCAGACATCCATGCGCTATGCTACAAGCCACCTTACTGTTGCCACTTTCCTGACAGAGTAGTGTTAAGAACGCTGCCACACCATCACCCTATGGTCAATACAGCATTTCACCACAGTCAAGACATAGTACTTCCAACCCTGCAGAGTGGTAATATTGCAGCTCCCGATGAGCTGGATGTCGGAGTCACCCTAAAGACAATGACATCTCCTTTCAGGAAAGTGGAGAACTTATTTGTGATTCCAGGAGGAAATAGAAAAGGGCTAGCAGTG
The DNA here is from genome assembly GCA_018402905.1 of Glandirana rugosa. Classification (NCBI taxonomy): domain Eukaryota; kingdom Metazoa; phylum Chordata; class Amphibia; order Anura; family Ranidae; genus Glandirana; species Glandirana rugosa. The sequence continues at coordinate 397,096 of BLSH010530498.1, forward strand.
TCCCTTAGGACATTGGCTACATGGCTGGTAAAGGTAATCCAGAGAGCGTACTGCGGCAAGAATCTAGAGCCACCAAGAGAACTGAAGGACCACTCCACCAGGAGTATAGCAGCCTCATGGGCAGAATTCAAAGGTATTTTGCCAGAGATAATATGTAGGGCCGCGACATGGTCAACGCTCAATACATTTTTAAACCACTATAAGATGGATCCAGCAGCCTTAACTACAGTGCATTTCAGCTGCTCTGTACTAGACAGATCCATTCACTAAATAAAAACACTACAGCATTACCCACCCTTGTCTTTTGGTGATTGCTAAGTCCCATGCGTATATGCTGTCATGCTGGTGTCAGGAAAATTAAAAATTGTATGCTTGCCTGACTGTAATTTTCCTTTCCTGATGCTAAAGCACGACAGCATATAGGTCCCTCCCTGGCTTTATAGTGTAAACTGGAACTGGGCCTGTATGCTGTCGTGCTGTAGCGTCAGGAAAGGAAAATTATATATACACTGCATTCAGTGTAGGCTATATATATGCTGCATTCAGTGTAGACTATATATATACAGTTAGTGCAGCAATGTAAGAATATATACATACAGTGTAGTATATATATATATATATATATATATATATATATATATATATACAGTGCATTCAGTGTAGACTATATATACAGTGCATTTGGTGGTGTACAGTAAATAATTCGGTACACATATACCCTGCATACAGTGTGCACTATATATACACAGTGCATTCAGTGTAGACTATATATACAGTGCATTTGGTGGTGTACAGTAAATAATTCAGTATATATATATATATATATATATATATATACACACATATACCCTGCATACAGTGTGGACTATATATACAGTGCATTCAGTGTAGACTATATATATATACAGTTAGTGCAGCAATGTAAGAATATATACATACAGTGTAGTATGTATATATATATATATATATATATATATATATATACACATTTATATATATATATATATATATATATATACACTACATTCAGTGTAGACTATATATACAGTGCATTTGGTGGTGTACAGTAAATAATACAGTGCAATCGGTGTTAAAATAAAACAAATTCCTATCATGTCCGGAAGGCCACCAAGGAGAGGCAGATGCTTAAAGGACACTAAAAGAGGGCAAGAAGCCTCTGTGTCTACAGTGAAAAGTGGTGAGGGTGGACATGGTGCATCCTCTGCAGGCGGGTCACGCTTGTACTTTTTTTCTGCTGCTGGCCATGTTATTCAGCCACAACATTCAGAAGAGTTGGTGGAGTGAATAACTAAGCCCTCCTCATCCTCTGTCACCCAGGCTCATACTAATTTGCTTCCAACGCAGCTGCCAAAGTGGCCTATTCCACCCGATCCTTGTCCACAGTTACTCCTTCCGTAGCTCCACAATCATGCATGGAGGAGTCACCAGAATTATTTGACCATAGTGTCAATAACATGCTGATGGAGGAGGCACAGCAATTTATAGGCCCCAATGTTATTTATTTGCAGTGTAGGGGAGCCTCATTGGGGGCTACATTTTCCCCCTCACTGGCCAATTTATATATGGGCTGGTGGGAGGATAACTATATTCTTTCAACAACTAACCCACATAAAGGAGACATAAAATGGTTTGGTCGCTTCATTGATGACCTGCTGTTTGTATGGCAGGGGGGCACCATTGAAGAGTTGACATCTTTTGTAGAATATGCTATCAAAAAACCCCTCAATTTAGAATTTCACCTGCATTGACTTTCTAGATATTACTTTAAAGGGGGATCCCACCACTGGAACACAAACATATCACAAAGAGTGTGCAGGCAACTCGCTATTATTAGCTACGAGTTGTCATCCAGCACACAAAATGCAATCTATTCCACTGGGAGAATATACTAGGGCAAGATGTAATTGCTCTACGGAGGAAGGCTTTGTAGAAGCATGCAAAATAACTTCATCCATTACTGGCACGTAAATATAAACAGACAGACAGACCCAGCCATAGGAGTTCCTAAGGCCACAGCACATGTGTACAGTAGGCTCTTATCCTGGCTGGGACTTTTCATGCAAAGGCTGTGCAGTGTAGGGCCAAACCACACAGTGAAGAGCTCTGGTGCAGGACTGAAAATACAACACCACATGCGATCTGCTTGCAAGATTTGACTCTCTGAAGTACTACATGTGTCTCTGACTGGATACAAGTGCCTTCTACTGGTTTCCCTAGTTGGATTGTTTGCTGGGAAGCGCATACTGACTGGGATCTGGTAAGGAGCTGTGTGTGGCGGTGTCACGGGTGATGGGCTGCGCGTTTGCTGTCATTACAAGGGCTTATTGCTGTGGATATTCATTTCTCCCAATCAATTGGACTGTGCACTGCAGTTTTTAGTTATACGTAAATATAAATACTGGGATATTGAGAGAGCAGGAAGCATAGCAAAAAGGAGAGGAGGGATCTTTTAAAATACTTGGGAAAGATGAGAAAGATTAAGGCCCCTTTCACACGGGCGGATCGTTCGGGTCCGCCTGTCAGATTTTGCTGACACCCGATCCGCTCCGATCCGCCAAAAACAGACGGATGGAAACCCTGTTTTCCATCCGTCTGGTGGATCGGATGAACACGGACAGAACACGGATGAACACGTTCATCTGATTCTCCATAGAGGAGAATGGAGCTGTGACAGGACAGTCTCTGCACTGAGTGCAGAGACTGTCCTGTCATCTGCCGGCACAGCGGGGATCCATGGATGGATCCCCTCTGAGCAGCGGAGCCCGTCAAAATGGACTCCGCTAGTGTGAAAGAGCCCTAAAGGGAATGCTAATAATATTACATTCACAACTACATACTCACAGGAGTACAATCAAGTGAAGCATATTGTCTGCAAACATTTAGCAGTCCTGCAGATGGATAGAGATCTTGCACCTTTTATATTAACAGGGGTTAGATTCTCTGCCTGTCGATCTGAGACTATGGGGAACATACTTTCCTCTAGCCTCTTTAGGTCTACTAAACCTGGAAGCACTTGGCTAAAAGTCAATGGTTCTTATCTATGTGGCAATGCAACATGCCACTGCTGCGGAAAACATTTAAAGAAATCCAAAACAGTGAATCACGTGTCTCTAACAAAGAATTTAAAATCAAGAACTATATGAATTGTGGTACAGAAAATGTAGTGTATGCCATAGAGTGCCTCACTTGCAATATGCAATATGTAGGATGTACAGCAAGACCCCTCAGGAAGAGGATTAGTGAGCACTTTCATGGAGCTGCATACACTACAGATAAAGGACTCTTGAACGTCTCCAAGCATTTTAAATATATACATAATGGTAACATGTCATCATTTGTCTTCTATGGGTTGGAAGGAGTAAAAAATCCACCATGAGGAGGTGATATTCATCAAAACTTTTGCAACGAGAAGTGTGGTGGATTTTTAACTTACAAACTAGGATCCCATGGGAATGAATTTCAGGTATGATGTCGACCTATATTTAAGATAAAATAACATTGATATTGTTATATGCAAAAATAAACAATGTGTTTCCCTGTAATAAATTAATCTATGTCTAAGAGGCGGTTCAGACAGGGGCGACTTGTCGGACGGCTTTGTTGCCTGACGGTCGCGCTCCATGCAGTGCAATGAAACCATTCTAATAGTAGCGACTCAAGTTGCTCAAACTTGGAAATAGATTCCTGTACTGCTTTGGGGGTGATTTAGAGCGACTTGCATTGACTTCTATTACAGGGGTCGCTTGCGGGCTGCGCTGAGGTAGCGATGTGCGGGGCGACTCAGAATCGCCTCTGAAGTTGGATCGCCCCTGTGTGAACCAGCACTAAGGGTATAAGTGTACACTTTTACCATATTTTAAAATAAGATTTAGGTATCCTGCAACTAATTTTTATTGAATAAGATCTAAATAGTATATACTTCTACCTGATTTTCTTGTGTATCAACATGGAACAAACCATGAACTAAGATTTAATAGCCATTCAAACCCCTTTGTGTCAACTTATGTGCATGTTATTAAGCCAAAATCACCAGGGTATGTAAACTTTTGATCAGGGTCATTTGGGTAGTTTCTGTAGTCATTATGATTTAAAAAGAGTAAACACAGTTGATTGATAATAAATGGCTTCAGCCAAACACTAACCACAAGTGAAAGCAACGTTTTTGTGTTATCATTCATATTCTCTGAAAAATGGCCAAGAAATCATAAGTTCTGCCAGGGTATGTAAACTTATGAGCACAACTATATATGTATATATATATATATATATATATATATATATATATATATATATATATATATATATATATGTATATATCAACACGAGTATTCAAATGTATGGGACCGTCTTGAATACTAAAGAACCGGTAAAAAGTCTCTTATACTTACTATATATATATATATATATATATATATATATATATATATATATATATATATATATATATATATATATATAACAATTAGGAAAGGTGAGCAGCACTTCGGTGTTCTTCGGGTGCCAGCAATCAAGCCTTACCCCAAGGCTATATATAAAAATAAAAGTCCAGGATTGCTGCACACAACTTCTTTAATATTTCAAAGTATCATAATGCAAGCATCGTTCAATAATTTTCTTCAAATAGTAACATACTGATCATAAAAAGATCATGTAAATCAAACAAAGTCCATAACAAGACAATGGTCTTGCTCCATATTTACCTACGGTTTTGGGCTATTGTCCTCCTCTCACGCCCTTTCTCAAGGTATGGAACAATATTCAAATCACATTTTACTAGTGCTATTTATTTACAATCCATGAGGAATCAATTATGACAATTACTTTGATAATTATTCACATCTGATGTTTAGACTCAATCTTCTACGTCTACACACAGAAAGATCCTAATGGCTTAGCTCCAATTTATCACACATATTTTTTCATGCCTATACAAATACACATGATTAGTTTCATAAATTTAAAATAAAAAGACAAATGTATATGTGAAAAAACAAATAGATAAGTAAATAAACAAACCAATCAAAGAGCCTGGCCCAGACCAATTAGGTCAGATCCTTATTTTAAGGCTGGGTTCACACTAGTCCGATTCTCGGACCGACATGAAGAGCACAAGTTGCATTACGTCACAAAAACAATGATTCCCTATGAGAACTGTCTTAACTGCTCCGACATGTGTTTTTCAAAGTCGGAGCGACTTTGAAAAAGGTTCCTGTACTACTTTTGTCCGACTTTGATCCTACTTGAGCCCATTGAAAGGCATTGAAGTCGGATCAAAGTCCGATCAGTGTCTTCACTGATCCGACTTTGGCATGCGACTTGTGCTCTGGGGATGTTGAAGGGGAACTCCACGCCATATTTTTAAAGAAAAAACTGGCATGGGGTCCCCCTCCAGGAGCATACCAGGCCCTTTGGTCTGGTACGGATTTTAAGGGGAACCCCATGCCGAAAAAAAGGCAAAAAAAGCCGTACCCCAAGGGGAATTTTAGGCATGGTCTGGTTTCCCGGACCATACGAGGACCTCCCCC
>BLSH010530498.1:412268-424506 GCA_018402905.1 Glandirana rugosa
CCTATATGTGGTCCGACATATATAAAATTATGTGATGCAGTTCACATGATATATGGAATACATGTCTATATATCACGTGTGAGTTATGTAACACACACACACACACACAAACACACACACATATATATATATATATATGTGACACACGTCTTAATAATCCGTTTACTCATAAAACTGGTGTAGTAGGAGAAATACGTACAACAGAATGAGGTTCGACATATCCGAGCTTTCGGATGATGGTTAATTCGTATAATCCACTACACGTAGAGTCATTACTCTTCCCCACACCAAATTACTGTAGTTGTGGGATATAGTCCACACGTATTAATAATTATACAGCTTGGAGTAAGACAACATGCATAAAGAGGATGATGTGGTCAAAATACTCATTTGCCTAATAATTCTGCACACAGTGTATATATATATATATATACACACACACAAACACACACACACACACACAATGTATTGAGTGTGCACTATATATCTGTACATAAGGTATATAGTACACTTGACGTAGTGTATTAAAATATATACAGCCTGGTGTATATCCACTTCCGTACCGCTGGACGTCATATGACGTCCTTGGGTTTGAGTGGTGATATCTGAATGGTGCCTGCAGCTTTTTTCAGCAGGTGATTCTGAAAAAGATAAAAGTGGTCTTAGCGGCGGATTCGCTGCAAGATCACTTTTATCAGCGACGGGAGAGGTGCCCCCCTCGCCGTTTTCCGGTCATCTCCCCCACTTACTGGACCCGCCGGCAGCGGCGGAGATGATCCGATCCGTCCCCCCCAGTGTCCGTGAGCTGACTGAGCGGCTAAAGCCGCTCACTTGGCTTCATAACATGGCGGGGCTGAAATGACATCAGAAGTCATGTCCGCCCAACGGTCTTAAAGGGCCCATTTTTTTTTTTGGGCTGTCATATTTTCAGATTTTTTTTTTTTTTTTTTGCATTTTAGTGTAAATATGAGATGTGAGGTCTTTTTGACCCCAAATTTCATATTTAAGAGGTCCTGTCATGCTTTTTTCTATTACAAGGAATGTTTACATTTCTTGTAATAGGAATAAAAATGATCACATCACAGTTTTTTTAAAAGAACAGTATAAAAATAAAAAGTAAAAAGCAAAATAAATAAAAAAAAAATTTAAAGCGCTCTGTCCCGCCGAGCTCGCGCGCAGAAGCGAGCGCATACATAAGTCCCGCCCACATATGAAAACGTTGTTCAAACCACACATGTGAGGTATCGCCGCGATCGTTAGAGCGAGAGCAATACGTTTAGCACTAGACCGCCTCTGTAACGCAAAACTGCTGACCTGTGGAATTTTTTAAACGTCGCCAATGGAAATTTTTAAGTTGCAAAGTTTGCTGCCATTCTGCGAGCGGACGCAATTTTTAAGCATGACATGTTGGGTATCATTTTACTCGGCGTAACATTATCTTTCACAATATGGAAAAAAATTGACCTAACTTTACTGTTTTCTTATTTTTTAACTAAAAAAATTGAATTTATTAAAAAAAAAGCATGCTTGGAAGACCGATGCGCAAATACGGTGTGACATAAAGTTTTGCAATGACTGCCATTTTATTCTCTAGGGTGTTAGAAAAAAAATATATAATGTTTGGGGGTCCTAAGTAATTTTATAGTAAAAAAACCTGTTTTTAACTCGTAAACACAGAACCCAAAAAACAGGCTTGGTCTTGAAGTGGTTATATATATATATATATATATATATATATATATATATATATATATATACACATACACACACAGTGTATTGAGTGTGCACTATATATCGGTGCATTTGGGGGTGTACGGTATATAGCACACTACTTGATGTGTTGTCTTCAAATATATACAGTCTAGTGTATACAGATATACACGCAGCGTATTGAGTGTACACTATATATCAGTGCATTTTTGGGGTGTACGATATATAACACACTACTTGACTTGTTGTCTTCACATATATACAGTCTAGTCTATACAGATTTACACGCAGCGTATTGAGTGTACACTATATATTGCTGCATTTAGGGTATACGGTATATAGTAGAATGTAGTGCGGTGCTAAAAAAAAAAAAACATCATGTCAGGAAGGCCACAAAGGAGCGGCAGATGCTCCCAGGCCACTAAAAAAAGGCAAGCAGCCTCTGTGTCTTAAGTGAAAGGTGGCGGACTAGGTGCATCCTCTGAAGGAGGTCACGCTTGTCCTTTTTTTCTGCTGTTGGACGTGCTATTGAGCCACAACATGCAGAAGAGTTGGTGGAGTGGATAACAAATCCGTCCTCATCCTCCTCATCCTCTGTCATCCAGGCTCGTACAAGTTTGACTTCCAGCGCATCTGGCAAAGCGGCCTTTTCCACCGGATCCTTGTCCACAGTTACTCCTTCTGTAGCTCCACCATCATGCGCGGAGGAGTCACCTGAGTTGTTCGACCATAGTGTCAGTTACATGCTCATGGAGGATGCGCAGCAGTTTGAAGGCTCTGATGTTGGTTCCCAGGTTGACAAAGGGAGTAGCATGAGCCTAGAGACAGGGGGTGCTGCAAAAGGACAAGAAACTAGCAGTCATGTTCCCCCAGCTGCATCATACTGCCAGGTTTGCTCCAGTGATGAGGAGGAAGGGGATAATGAGGACATGGACTGTACTTGGGTGCCTGAAAGAAGAGAGGAGGAAAGTTAGGAGGAGGAGGAGGCCCAACTCCAACAAAGCAGGATGTCCTCCAGGGGTCAGCTTAAAGGCAGCCATCCAATTGCATCAGCCCACAGAGCTCCACAGGTGCAGGGCGCTGCTGCCTCCCCGTCGACTTCCAAAATTTCTTTGGTGTGGGCATTTTTCAGCACATGTACACTAGATTGCACCATTGCCATTTTAAATCTATGTCTGAAGCCGGTCAAGCGCGGCCAGGACTCCAGCCACTTGGGCACTACTGTCTTGACAAGACATATGACGACCAGCCATGCAGTCCGTTGGCAAGAGTACCCAAAGAACCCACACCAGAAAACAAGGCGGACTCCTCCTTGCTCCTCATCTGGCATCTCGACCCCTTACTAAACCTGCAGTCCTCACCAAAACCTGCACTGAGAGGAATGAAGGTATATGAAGTAGAAAAAAACCCCCAATGGGACTTTATAGGGCACCAACTCTTCAAAGAGCAAAAGACTAAAGTAAAATAGAAAAAGTTTATTTATACATTTTAAAAAAACATGACTTTGATGGAAGGTCAGCCATCAAGGGGTACACAGTGAACATACAGTAAAGCAAAAACTGACATGAAAGGGGTAACATAACAAAACATGTGAATAGGGAGAAAGAAATATTGTTGGTGACAAACAATTAAAATACAAGTACACTTAGACCACTTGCATTGGCACTAGGTGGCAGACAAAGCCCAACATGTTTCGAAACTTCTTCTTCAGTGGTAAGTGGTCACATTAAAATCCTCTATATATGGTACAGAAAAACAAGAAAACACAACATAAGGGATACATTCAAAATATAATGACTGTAATCAATATACATCGATCAGTTGTATGTGCCTATACTGACCATCTACACGAGGTATCAATCGGGTGGGCACGTGAATTTAGATAGCTTAGTCCTGCCTCGGTCCACCGAGAACTTGAAACAGGAAAAATATGATGGTATAAACAACAAAAGGTCTAAGTGTGATGTCCAATAGCGTGTATGAGCTGTTTCACAAAATAGCACCCAATGATAAATGCCAAGGAGTACAGGGACAAAATAGACCTAAATTACAAAGTAGAAAGAGGTATGGATTAGCACTCTAGAAGTAATAGCTCCATAAGAAATAATGAATACAAAAGCGCGAAAGATTAAAAGACGTACCAGTTATCAGGTAAGTGTTGGATGTTTGGTCGCGGAACATCTGATATGCAAAGATACAGTATGTGTGTAAGTATATTAATCTAAAGAGGACAGTTGAAGATATACAGGGTAGTTCTACCAAACAAAAGTAAGGTGGTACCTGCCACAGCCATGAAAGTAAGGCTTAGGAGGGAAATCACTGGAGGGACCAGGGAGAGCGAGGGTGAGCGCTTATGAATGGCACATACATTTGTACTATAAAATAAAAATAAAAAAGTAATAATAAACAACCCAGTGTGAGTAGACTAGAAAGTGCCAAAAGTCAGTCAAATGTGTAGAAAATAACAAACATAATGGTTCCAGCACTTACCCATATGTTAAAAAGGTTGCATAAAGTCAAATAGAAAAAATGGGTCCCAAAGAGCCCATTGAAGCCTGCTGACAAAAGTCTAATCAGGGACTGCTCAAGGAACCCAGACTCTCAAAAGTGAGCATATCGCCATGGGTCTGCAAAATATGCAAAAAAAAGGGAACACAAAATCAGAGCTATAGACAAGAGCCCAATAGGTAAAAAATGTACGTCATGGACCTGGGGCACATGCAGAAGAGTTACCGGGATGATGATGAGGATACCCCTTGTGATATACTGGGACCATCTGATGATCCGCAGCTGAGCAGTGCGAAGGGAGCATTTAAAAAGCTGTCCTATATGCTAAATTTTGATTGTCATCTGGTGAGTCTCTCCATGTGGGGGGAAACCCCTGATTTTCACGCGTTGTGGTGGAGCTGGTTTATCGAACAGCATTGGACACTCAGTGGGATGCAGTGAGATTGCAAGATCCCCTTCTTTCTTGTCTTCACATCCACGAACTGTGTGTGTACTGTGAACTCGCTGTGAACATTGTCAATTTCTTGGACTCACTCTAATCGGCGCTGCTTGTTATATTATAGTGCACTGATCATACTATAATATCGGTTTATATGTTTGTTTATTTATAGCGGCAGCCAATACTTTTTGAGATTAAGGTTACTAGTTGGATAGATTGGCAAACCACGAGCGCTGATTGGACACCCATTCACCCTTCCATTGTTGATGAGCAGGCCCCTTACACCCATAGGTTTATAAAGTAGTTTGTGTCTGCTCTTCATATGTGCTTTACTGAAAACTTTCTTCAGGCACGTGTTTGAGTATCCATGGGCTTTTAGCCTCTCTCTCAGGGCATCTGCTTCTTTTTTAAAAACGTCATCACTAGTACAATTCCTACATACTCAGAGATATTGACTGTACGTTATGGAGTGGAGTAATGGTTTCGGATGAAGCTATGTGCATGTAGCAGGGAACTCCCTGCTGTGGGTTTTCAATAAAGTCCAGTTGTGAGTGAGCCATCTCCCCCCTTCTCTATGCAAACATCCAAAAATGTGACCTTGTTAGAATCATGACACATCGTAAAACTCAAATTAAAAGAGTTTTTATTCAAGGCCTGCAGGAACGCTTCCAATGTTTCTGAAGGTCCATCCCACACCAACAGAATATCGTCAATATAGCGATACCACAGGATCACTTTGCTCATAAAGGGGATCATCTCATCTAACTGCGAAAGGGTCAGTTGCCACTTATCCAGGTACAGATTGGCGTAGGATGGGGCACAAGTCCCCATCACTACGCCCTGCACCTGGAGGAAGTGGGAGCCGTTAAACATGAAAAAATTATGGTTTAATACAAAGTCTAAGGCCTCCAGGACAAAGTTAATTTGTTTGCGCTCAAAGCGATTATTTTGGATTAGAATATGTTGTATACATGGCAATCCCTTGGCATGTGGAATCAAACTGTACAGCGCCTCTACGTCTATCATTACCAATGATGATGTGGGGGGATGGACAGTCCATCTAGATTCTGTAGTAGGTGCATTGTGTCCTGGATATAGCTGGGAATATTTTTTACATAAGGACTCAGAAAATGATCTATCAATTTGCTTAGATTTTCTGTTAGTGATCCGTTACCTGAGATGATCGGTCATCCCATGGGATGGCTTAAACTTTTTTGCAGTTGTGGAAGAGAATAGAACGTAGCCGTATGAGGCCATGGTGTTCTGATGAACTCCCATTCGTTTTTGGATATCACACCTGATGCATAGGCAGAATCAGTAGGTGAATAGAATTGTTTTTGGAAACTATCCACTTTAGAGGCTGGGATCTTATGATACCAGCTGGGATTATTTAGAATTGCCATACACATGTAAACATATTGCTGGTTATTTAGCACAACCACATTACCACCTTTGTCTGAAGGTTTAATTATAATCTGTGGGTTGTCTGCCAGTGATTTCAACGCGTTCCGTTCCGTGTGTGAGATATTATCATGGATCGTGTTTTTGCTTTTTAGGGCCTTAATTTCAGCACTAGTAAATCTAATGAATGCTAGTACGTTAGGATTGATATTGAGAGCTGTGAATCTATCGGATTTATTTTTTAGTGGAAGGGAAGTTTGTCTTTTAGAGTCCATGTGATTGAATTGCTCGAGAAGTTTCTCTAACTCTATACGATCAATTAGATCTGTGGGTTCGTTTTCGTCCATCAATGCCAACATAGCATCAATTGCCTCCAGTTCTTGGGTATTGGTTTCTTGTTTTTTTTTATTTATTTGTAGAGTGTAGTTGTTTCAATAATAATTTCCTAGCGAATAACTGAAGATCCTTGATGACTTCAAATTTGTTAAGGCACTGGGACAAAAACTCAAACCCTTACTCAAAACAACCCTTTCAATATCTGTAAGTACATAATCTGACAGGTTCACAACGGTGAGATTTTAGGTAGGTGAATCAGATTGTGTTAAGAGTACATGGTGAGGTGCGTGGGGGGCGTGACCGTATGGAAGGCTGAGTGCGAGCGTGTGACGGAGCTCCCCGCCCTGCTCTCTTCCCTGCTTTCGATGACGCGCCCGGCGTCTTCTCGTGGCCGAGCTGAACTGCGGCGCTGGTGAGGATCGGGTCGGAGCGCCTGTGCCCTCGGGGGGAAGAGGCGGCGGAGTAACGCTGCCTGGAAACCGGAGGGGACGGGATTGGAAGACCCGTGGATGCACTGAGTCGCTTCGGATCGGATCGCACCTGGAGCACTAAGCTCCGCGGGGCCAGAGGCACGGCTGCAGTGATCTGTGGAAGTGTGTCTGGATTTCTTGATGTGTCCTGATCAGAAGAGAGGAATCAGCAGATAGAGGAGGTACATTAATTATCAAAGGGGTCTGGATGGATGAGTATTAGAGAACCTGGAGGTCCGGAGCTGTGGTAAGTATGTTTCAAAGTGCCGTCCCTCCAAAGCATGAAAATTGTTGGCTCAGACAGACCAGGGAAAACAACTAGACTGTGAGTAATTGTCTCTTATCTATATTTTTGACCTGGGTCATTCAAAACTGAGTATGTTTCTTTTGCCACAGAAAAATGTTAAACTGTGAGTGTCCCCATGTCCACCATTGTTGAAAAAGCTTAGTCCGGAGGTGGACAGATTGTGGGAGGACGGTGAGGCTACTGTGGGGGAATCCATTGGGACAGGCAACATGAAATGGCACGGTTTTAAAATCAAATGTGAACCGCGGAACCTTGTTTAAAAAAAGGGGTACAGCCGGATCCCTCGGTTGCTCTTTTTTTGTTTTTTTTCCTCTTCCCCTGCCTCGTCTTCCCTGCTCTCCTCTTTCCTTTTTGGCTTCTAGGTTTATGAAATTAGCGAAGGAGCTTGGGCCATACACTTGGAACCTTACCTGTGAGAGAGGGGGGCCCGGGAGTTTGGTTGGAAAGCCCATTTTGCACCCTAAATTTTAGTAAGAGAATTTATATATACTAAGAAAGCAGAAGAGGAAAACTAGTGACACAACAACAGAAATATGACCAGGAAGAAAGGGGAGGAGCAGGTCCCCCAAGAAAAAACAACCACTCATAAAACTAAAACTAAGGAGAACTTAACAGCTGCCGCAAAACTAGAAAAGTATGCCCACTCTCCATCCAAGACCCCCATTAAGGGAAATACGCAATCTGCGATAAAGAATGTTCAGCAGGGGAAGAACCAAGGATCAGCATCACCAAGCCCAGAAAAATCCACGCAACCAGGAGAGGAAGCAGGGGTGGAGATCCAGTCCGCGGCCCTCTCTAACCAGTTACCAGAATCCTCAGCTGGAATAGTTCTAGCTAAAGAAGCCATGATGGAGAAAGAACCGACGCTAAAAGAAGTCTATCAGGTGGTTAACATCTGCAAGGCAACCTTGGCTGAACTGTTCGTACAAATGCGAGGGGTCAGGGAAGAAGTATCTCTGGTGAGACAGGACTTGCAGACTATCCAAGAAAGAACGACAGCGGTGGAGGACAGACTGAGCCTAGTGGAAGATGAACTTAGTCCCCTAAAAAAAGAATTCAAAAAATTATATGAAAAAGTCGAAGCTCAGGCCAACAAGATAGACGATATGGAGAACAGACTGAGAAGAGAAAACATTAGGATCATAGGCCTCCCAGAACGTAGCGAGGGAGCAGACCCGGTGGAGTTTACAGAAAAGTGGCTAAGGGAGGAATTCGGCCTAGCGACTTCTCTCTCGCCGTTTTTTGGCGTGGAGAGGGCGCACAGAGTGCCGACTAGACTTTCATCCTCAGGAACCTACACTAGACCGCTGTTAGTAAAACTGGCCAATTATAGGGACAAAATAAAAATTTTACGAAAGGCCAGAGAAAAAGGAGAAATACTGTTTAATAACACTAAAATATCCATATATCCAGACTTTTCACCTGAATTACAGAAAAAGAGAGCCAACTTTCGGGACATAAAGCGCAACCTGCTGCAGTCTAAACTTAAATATGCCCTAATCTATCCAGCTTGTTTAAGAGTAGAGGCCCTGGGCCAAACATTCTTCTTTGAAACACCAGAAGAAGCCACGAGGTGGCTGGACGCTAACAAACAAAGGCTAGGCTAATCCTGCATTACAAGACAGGGAAAGAGAATATACCGGAGGGATATAGTTTGGACACTATCTTAAAATAAATATGCACAAAACACGATATGGGAGTAGGATGGGGAGTTCTGACTGAGCTCTGATGAGAGGGAGAGGGGGGGGAGTAGGGTGGAGGTCACAATATAGGCCCCTGGATATGGCCAAAAGAGGTAGGGGGGGTGGTTTGTGTGTGGAAGGAGTGTGAATGCATGAGTGTAAATTGGGAACAGGGGGGGGGGGTAAGAAATTGAGGGGGGAGGTAATGAGTAAATTAAACACTATAAAAGCATGATCTAGTAACAGAGAGGGGGTGAAAAGAAGCCTCCGTCATTTTTTCCGCACTAGGGTGGCACGGAGTAAAACAAACACAAAGACATTAGCACAAGAGAGTACCAAAAAGAGAATAAAAATTGGTTCCAACATGTCACTTGGTATCACTAGAGCAACACAAAAAAAAAAATATATATATATATAGAAGATGGCCCTTATGAATCATAAACAGATGCTTATTGCCTCATGGAATGTCAGAGGAATGGGTACCCCAGAAAAGAGAGCTGCAATTTTTGTAAAAATGGGAAGATTGGGAGCAGGGATAGTATGTCTACAGGAGACTCATCTCACCAGTGAGTCTAGTCGGGATTTGGGAAAAAGATACTACCAGTACCAACATCATTCAGTGTACTCCTCCTATGCAAGAGGAGTAAGCATTTTTATAAAGAAAGGGGTGGCGATATCTGTTGATCAGATGGAGGTTGATAAGAAAGGTCGCTATGTCTTCCTGCTTCTGAAATATGATAGTAAGCCCCTTGTGCTGGCAAACATTTATATCCCCCCTCCCTTCAACACGGAAGTCTTACTTAAATTACTAGAATTCATCACGGACAAAAACAACATACCAGTAATAGCAGTGGGGGACTTCAATATGGTCCTAGACGAAAAACGGGACAGATGTCCACCAGGTAGTATTAGGAATAGAGCATTACAAGAGAGATTCTCCTCAATTCTGAGAGAGGCGGGCTTATTGGACATTTGGAGGGTCAGGAACCCCGAAGGCAGCCGGTACTCGTGTCTATCTAGCTCATATGCCACCCTCTCCAGAATTGATCTTATATTGGGAAATCGGGAGGCCATGGAGCTGGTAGAGAAGATTCACTACCTACAAAGGAGCTTATCAGATCACTCCCCCATAACATTTTTAATAAGCCAAGGAAAAAATAACCACAAGGCTAACTGGAGGCTTAACCCGGCCTGGTTAAACCTTATAAAAGAAAAAGGCGAGATAACAAAAGCGCTGGAGGAATTCGTAGAAATCAACTCCGGGACAGCAGACCCAGAAATAGTTTGGGAATCAATGAAGGCCTACTTAAGAGGTCTACTAATCCAGCATATAGCCAGGATTAAGAAGAAAACCAGGGAATGGGAGAACCAAGTAATAATCGAGCTAAAAGAAGCAGAAAGGAGATATATACGAAACCTGACGATGGAAGAGTATAAAGCCTTGAAGAACGGTCAACAGAAATATAGAGCTCTGGAAATCAGCAAGGTAGAAAATAAACGACTACTCAGTAAACAGCGGGCATATGTGGAGGGGGAAAGCGTAGGTAAAACCCTAGCATTTTTGCTCAAAACAAATACACCAGCAAATACGATTTCAGCAATAAGAAAAGGGGAGGGCAGTGTAACGTCGAACATAGCAGAAATATCGGAGACATTCAAAAGCTATTACGAAGAACTTTATCAATCAAGCGAGAGGGCCAGCCGAGAGAAAATGGAGGCATTCCTGGTGGGAATTACCTTGCCAACCCTATCGGAAGAAGAAAAAAACCGACTAGAAGCTCCGCTCACCATAAAAGAGCTACAGGAAGCGGTCTCAAAAATGGCTAACGAGAAATCCCCAGGACCAGATGGGATACCTGCCAAGGTTTATAAAGTATATGGAGAGACACTGCTACCAGTAATGTTAGAGGCGGCAAAAAGAGCAATAGAGAAAGGGGTATTGCCACAAACGATGAGAGAGGCTGACATCATTCTAATACATAAAGAGGGAAAAGACCCACTGGATGTAGCAGCATATAGACCAATCTCACTACTGTCTGTAGACACCAAAATTATTGCAAAGGCCCTGGCGGCGAGATTGACTAAAAGCATGCAAAAACTGGTACATCCAGATCAGTCAGGATTTATTCCTGACCGCGCCACCAGTGTAAATATAAGAAGAGTTTACCTAAACCTTCAGTCGCAAACTGAGAATATGGGAGCAAGGGCAATTTTGAGTCTTGACGCCGCCAAGGCATTTGATTGTCTTGAATGGGATTATCTATGGTGGAGTCTAGATAAATTCGGATTCGGCCCACATTTCGTTAAATGGATAAAAACGCTATACAGGACCCCAATAGCTCGTATTAAGATCAATGGGCAATGCTCAGAGGGATTTCAATTGAGAAGAGGAACAAGACAGGGATGTCCCCTGTCCCCACTCCTCTTTGCCCTAGCGATGGAGCCTCTGGCAGAGGCAATCCGGAGATCTAAGACAATACAGGGCTTTTGTAGATCGAAGGGGGAGGAGAAGATTGCGCTATATGCTGACAACATACTTATGTTTTTAGGAGATACCCAAGAATCCCTATTGTCAACGATGGATCTAGTAAAGCAATTTGGCCTCCTATCAGGACTAAAAATAAATTGGGAAAAATCAGCCTTATTACCAGTAGACCCAATAAGCTCTCCCCTGACTGGAGAAGAACTACAATTAAACCTAGTAGACAAAATAAAATATCTGGGTATTACAATATCGTGAGACCCCAACCAATACATACAAGACAACTTAGTAGTATTGCTAAACAAACTTAAAAGTAAATGTGAAGTATGGAGACACCTCCCTTTGTCTGTAGCTGGTAGATGTGCTTTGATTAAAATGGTGTGGTTACCTCAGTTTCTGTATGTATTACACAACTCACCAATTTGGATATATAATAACTGGTTTAGAAAGATAGACTATTGCTTTAGGATGCTAATATGGAATAAAAGAACACCTAGAATCAGCTTAAAAAAGCTACAATTACAAAATAATATATAGGTTTAACCACTCAACACATTATGTATGTCTTTGACTCCATTGGTGTGGTAAAATTAGTTTCGTGTAGATGGTCGATGTCTGTTTCCCTCCACAGAGGTATGAAGTGTAAATGAAAATTCAAACAAATCGTTATGATGATTCAACAGAACATACATAACCAACCCCAGAGTGCTATAACATTATGGGTCTATAAAATAAAACAGATGATCCAAATTAACATCAAGAAGAGGTCAGTCCCCTCTCGAATAACCCAGATGACCATTATTCCGACTAAAAAGGGTTAAATAAAAATCAGGACTATCCTCCGGTTTAACGAAATGATCTAGGTAGCAACTGTTATCCCTAAGAACCCATAGAGGATTTTTG
>BLSH010530498.1:432184-447205 GCA_018402905.1 Glandirana rugosa
GGTTACCAACCGTCTCAACAATGGAAAATTGGTGAAGTCGGGGCCTTCCTAAAGGTCGAAATCCTGGTCTCGGGAAAAACGCTAAGCCGTGACACAGCGAAATTGACTGTTAACGCGCCAGCACGCCGCAACATGGGTTTGCTTTAAACGCAGGAAAAAAAGGGTGTTTATCTCGAAAGAAAACCACCATAAACTAGTGGAGAACTGTGAAAAAACCCTGGTAACCGTAAATATGTCGCTAGTCACGATATTTTTACGTGACTAATGACACATTTACGGTAACCGTCACTTCCCCAATTGGACGTCCCCTGTCAGTTAAAGCGACACAGTGCCGAATCGCAAAAAGGGCTCTGGTCCTAAAGCTGGAAATCCTTCCGGGGCTGAAGTGGTTAAAAGGTAACAACTCTGCCAACCATTGGAAAGGTCCTGAGTTCGATTCCCAAGCACGTTGCTTTATGTAGAGATGTTGTTTGTGCTCTCTATGTTGTTATCATGACTCAGGGCCTTACCTAAATTATGTCTAAATGTAGTATTTATGTGTAGGAGGGTTCCAACACCATTGCAAATCTTGCCAGATATACAAGCTAGGCAATGGGGACGCCTGCCTTTACACACACATGAACTTTAATGGCATCCCAGTATTAGTCCGTAGGGTTCAATATTGAGTTGGCCCACCCTTTGCAGCCATAACATCTTCAACTCTTCTGGGAAGGCTGTCCGTAAGGTTTAGGATGTTTGTCTATGGGAGTATTTGGTCACTCTTCCAGCAGTGCATTTATGAAGTCAGGCACTGATGTTGGGTGAGAAGGCCTAGCTCACAATATCCGCTCTAATTCAGCCAAAAGGTGTCCTATCTGGTTGAGGTGCAGGCCAGTCAAGTTCCTTCACCCCAAACTCACTCATCCATGTCTTTATGGATCTTGCTTTGTGTACTGGTCCAAATCATTTGGTGGAGGGGGGATTATGATGTGGGGTTGTTTTTCAGGGGTTGGTTTGGCCCCTTAGTTCCAGTGAAGGGAGCTCTTAAGGCATCAGAAAGACATTTTGGGCAATTTCATGCACCCAACTTTGTGGGAACAGTTTGGGGATGGCCCCTTCCTGTTCCAACATGACTGCACACCAGTGCACAAACAAGGTCCATTAAGACATGGACGAGGGAGGTTGGTATGGAGGAACATGACTGGCCTGCACAGAGTCCTGACCTCAACCTGATAGAACACCTTTTGGCTGAATTAGAGCAGAGACTGCAAGCCAGGCCTTCTCATCCAACATTAGTGCCTGACCTCACAAATGCATTTCTGGAAAAATGAACAAACATTCCCATAGACACTCCTAAATCTTATGGGCAGCCTTCCCAGAAGAGTTGAAGCTGTTATAGCTGCAAATGGTGGCCCAACTCTATACTGAACTCTGGGCTGCCGTTATAGTTAATGTGTGTGTAAAGGCACATTTCCCACTACTTAGGACAATCTATTGTATATTACTTGTGATACTGAGCATGGCTATGGACTTAGGGCTGTTCACTAGAGTTGAGCGAACCCGGACTGTAAAGTTCGGGTCCGTACCGAACTTTGGGGTGTCCGGGACCCGGACCCGGACTTTTCAAAAAAAGTCCGGGTTCGGGTCCGGTGTTCTGGTAATTTTAATGAAAAATCTTAAAAATGCTGTAAAAAAGCCCACGAAGGTCCTAGAGGTCTGCAAAAGGAAGGAAAACGTGGGTAAGGGTGGGACAAGTGCCCTACAAAGAAATGGGGACAGGGAAATAACTTTAAATATTTTTAAAAAAATAAAAACATAAAAATGCAAAAATGGAGATCATCTTCAAAATGGGTCTGAAAAGTATTAATTAACATTAGAGGCCATAGAACTGTTCTAAAATCATCTTCAAACTATGTCCAAAAAGTATAAATAAGCCCAGAGTACCCATATCACTGTTCTGCAAAATGTGTGTATCACTTTAAATCAAACCGTCAATCATTAAACATATTTTATTCACACTTCTTTTTAAAATGTGTGTATCGCTTTAAATCAAACCGTCAAACATTGCACATCTCTTCTGCACAATTATTTCAATTGTGTGTGTCACTTTAAATCAAACCGTCAGTCATTCAACATCTTTTATTCACACTTCTTTTTAAAATGTGTGTATCACTTTAAATCAAACTGTCAAACATTGCACATCTCTTCTGCACAATTATTTCAAGTGTGTGTGTCACTTTAAATCAAACCGTCAATCATTCAACATCTTTTATTCACACGTCTTTTTAAAATGTGTGTATCGGGGGCGTGGCTTGACGGCGCGCGAGTATGGACGCTTAGTTGAAGAGCTCCGTCTGTCAGGGGAGAGAAAAGCGACGGAAAGAAACGGCTACAACCTTCCAGCACAGCCAAATACATAGGGGAACACCCTGCAGAGATGGCAGGCAAAAGAAAAGGAGCGGAGCGCCCGCAAAAACTGACAGAGTTCTTCCTGAAGCCACCACCGCGGCTGCGGCCTACACGCGAGGGAGAAGCAGCGGGACCCAGTAACAGCAGCGCGGCTTACACAGACTTACCGGACGAGGTAGGAGAAACGACAAGTAATTCTCCCCCACCAACCCCGATTAAACACCTCGCGGGCAACAATCCAGACAGTGGAAGCCCAGCCAAAGCGAGGATGAGGCTCCATTCACCACCGCCATCCCCTCACACAGAGGCGCCATTTAACCCCCTGCAGTCTAACCAAGCGCTCCATTCTTCCATGGCGGCCTTCCCGACCACAGGGCAACCTGTAATTGACACAACTTTAAAAGACATGCTACTATCCCTGCAGTCATCACTGCTAACAGACCTGTCCTCTATGTTTTCCAAATTTAATGCGGACATCCACAGCTTAGACGACAGAGTCACATACATAGAACACAAGATGGCGGATAGCACAAACACTATCAATGCGCTTGTAGATGCTCACGACAACATAATGGAGGACAACCAGTGGATCAAGGCCAAGCTCTCTGATTTAGAGGACAGGTCCCGCAGAAACAACGTTAAACTAAGGGGGATCCCCGAGACAGTACCACCTACAGCATTACACCAATATGCTAAGGATCTAATGGCTGCCGTCATCCCAGATGCAAAGCCTGTGGAACTGTTGATAGATAGGATCCATAGAGTCGCTAAACCAGCTCACCTGGCACCATTGGTCCCTAGGGATGTCATTATGCGGGTGCACTTTTTCCACATAAAAGAAAAATTGCTACGGGAAATCAGGATTAACAAGCATCCCCCGGCACCATTTGAGAACATACAATTATACCCAGACCTTTCGAAGTACACACTCCAACTCCGCAGACAGCTAAGCCCAGTAACCAAAGCCATGAACAACCATAAACTTCCTTACAAATGGAGATACCCAGCCACACTTATAATCACAAAAAATGGAACAAATCACACGATTTCATCGCTCCCCCAGGGTATGAAACTGCTGTTTCAATGGGGAATCATAATTGAACCCCCCCAAGATACCAATCCTTTCTCGATGCCAAACCGACCCAAACAGCAGAGAGACAGATACGCTGGAACAAGCCCAAATAAGGAAACTTGACCGTTCACGATCCTCATTACAAGCGCAACGGCCAATCCCCTGACAGGCTTCAGCGCCGTTGAAAGAAACTGTTTTCCCCCCACAGGAGGATAGTTATTGGTATTGCTCCTCCAGTTATACCGTTCTGCACAGTTGTGATAATTTCCTGAATAACCTTCTGATTGTTTTTTTTTTACTACTATTCTTGCCGCAAGAGTTATTGTCCACAGTGACATACTACCCAAGAACCGGAGAAACGTGAGTGACTCTAGTAGAACTCCAACTACAGCACCAGCTCGCTCGATTGACCAAGTGCTTATCCCATCGCTTTATATCAGCAACTGAAACTGTAAGTAAATTATTTCTACATATCTACACAAAAACAACTACACAATGCCCTTCAAAATCCTATCCATTAATGCTAATGGACTCAATCACCCAGTGAAAAGGCTCAGCTTATGGAACTCTGCCAAGCAACTGCAATGCGACATACTATGTGTACAAGAGACACACTTCCAAAAAGACAAACAACCTAAGTGCACTCACAAAGACTTCCCTCACATTTTTTTTGCATCATCTCCAGTCAAGAAACGCGGAGTCATGGTAGCGATAAAAAACACAGTAAACTTTACACTCCACAGCTCGGTAGAAGATCCAAACGGCAGATATCTGCTCCTCAATTGCTCACTAAACGGCTCACAATACACGTTATTGTCCATATACGCACCAAATAGACATCAGATAAAATTTTTGAACAAAACTATGCACATACTTAAAGAGCACCAAAAAGGACTAACCATCACCTGTGGAGACTTTAATCTAACTCCAGATGCCCAACTCGACTCATCAGCCCCAGGGAAAAGAAGGGACTCAAACATGCAAAAATTCATCAAAAACCATGAACTTTATGATGTATGGAGATGTCAACACGACACAGAAAGAAACTACACCTACCTGTCTCCAGTCCATAAATCATGTTCACGTATTGATCTGTTTCTAGTAGATAGATGTTTATTGCAGAAGATTAATGCCTCTGAGATACACACCACATCATGGTCAGACCATGCCCCAATTAGTATCACAATTAATGACTCCAATCTACATACCCCAATATCATTATGGAAAGTTAACAATTCCATACTCCAAAGCGAATACCACTCAAATAACCTATCAAAACAACTTACAGAATACTTTCAGCTAAACGAAGGGACGGTCAGAGACCATGCTGTGGTGTGGAATGCACATAAACCGTTTATTAGGGGTATCCTGATACAAATTGGTGCTAGGATCAAAAGGGAGAGAGCGCGGCAGGTGGACTCCCTAATGGCAAAAATCGCAGAACTAGAAGACCAGGCCAAAAGAGCCCCTAACCCAACCCAAACAAATGAAATCCTCATCCTTAGATCAGAGCTACGCTCTATCCTATTAGACAATTACTGCCAAATGCAAAGCAGATTTAAAACCTTCTTATACTCCACATCAAATAAAGTGGGGAAAGCCCTGGCACGCCGCATAAAAGGTTGCCGCATCAAATCCAGAATTGACAACATACTTCATCCCCATACCAAACAAAAAACGTCCGACCCACAAAAAATTGCAGAAGCATTCAGCACTTACTACAGAGATCTGTACAATCTGAACACAAATCCAGAAACATACCAACCAACGGCCGACGATATTAAACAATTCCTCAAACATATCAAACTACCAACCCTAACTAGTCAACAACTAGACATGTTAAATGCCCCTTTCACTGAACAAGAACTGCTCAACACCATTAAAAACTTACCACCCAACAAAGCCCCTGGCCCTGATGGCCTCACAGGAGAATATTATCAAAAATTTGCTCAAATATTGGCACCTCAACTTCTGAAACTATTCCATAATGCCGCGCTCTCTTCCTCCCTTCCAGACGAAATGTTACAGGCCACTATCATAACACTACCTAAGCCAGGGAAGGAACCAAATGTTCCCCAAAACTTTCGGCCAATCTCGCTATTGAATTTAGATACAAAAATCTATGCAAAAACCATTGCAAACAGGCTAATAGACATACTACCGACTCTTATTCACCCAGATCAAACGGGATTCACAAAAAACAGACAAGCTTCTGATGCCACAAGAAGGCTCATAAATATCATCCACTACGCAAGAACCACCGGAACGCCTTTTCTGCTGCTATCCCTAGACGCAGAGAAGGCGTTCGACAGAGTTCACTGGAAGTACCTCAGTGCAGTACTCCACAAATTTGGATTCCAAGACAACATATATAATGCAATTATGGCCCTATACACTACCCCCTCCGCAAGAGTGTTCACTAATAACGCAATATCTAGTCCATTCACAATAAGCAATGGAACTAGGCAAGGGTGTCCTCTATCACCGCTACTTTTCAATCTCCTGATGGAACCCCTTGCAACCCTGATTAGAACCAACCCAACAATCTCTGGATTCGCAATAGGTCCAGATACCCACAAGATTAGCCTGTTTGCAGACGACGTCATTCTGACCTTATCCAATCCGGCTTCCTCCCTGGCAGAGACTCAAAAAATATTACAAAAATTCAGCATGATCTCTTATTATAAAGTAAACGAAACCAAATCTTACATATTAGATTTAGGCCTTGACCCAATCACGAAGTTACTACTACAAAGCCAATTTCCATACACATGGGCAAAAGACAGCATATCTTACCTGGGCATACAACTCACCAAGAAAGTGGAAAACTTATACAAAGCGAACCACATCCCACTACTTAAAAATTTACAAATAGCCCTCCAAAAACTAACGGTACATGAACTCTCTTGGTCCGGGAGATTAGCAGCATTCAAAATGCTCCACTTACCTCAACTTTTATACTTATTCAGGACGGTGCCCATACCTGTCCCAAAACGGTTCTTCACATCACTACAGACAGAACTCAATAGATTCATATGGAAGGGGACAAAACCTAGGTGCAGTAGAGGAGTCCTGACGAAACACAGTAAAGTAGGAGGCACAGGCTATCTAGAATTTGAGGACTATTACACAGCAGCTATTCTAGCTCAGACAAAAGGTTGGATGTCCCCCACGACAAGCACAATGTGGAGATCAATAGAACAAGCCGTAACACCACGTGTACTACTAAAATCTTGGCTACTAGCCAGCCCCTATCAAACCAAGATCTCCACTGCACTACCACCCACTATGAGAGCAACTGCAAAAGCATGGCAGAGGCTCATTAAAGAGGCTCCTAGTTCACAAAAAATGATATCCCCACCTATTCCTGTCATGACACTTACACTAATAACCCCCGACCTCAACATAAACCAGTGGCAAAAATGTGGCATTCATGAAATCCAAGACATACTAGTAAGGCCTAAGCTAAAAACTTTCACACAACTCCAACAAGAATTCAAGATCCCACAAACGGAACAATACAACTACATACGCATACAACATAGCATACACGATATTACCAACCTGTCGTACCAAATCCCAGAACAGGCATGGCAGTATCTCACACAAACTAAACAGGCTCACAAAGGAATTTCTATCTTCTATCACACTTTACAAAACAAAAAATCCTTCCAAAAAACGAAACCGATCCAACACTGGGAAGCAGACCTTAGAAACTCCTTCTCAGAACAACAATGGAAAGATGCCATACACTCTATACCTAAATACACACGAAGTTCAGCCCTGAGGGAATTGTACACGAAAATACTGCTCAGATGGTACATGACACCAGATCGTATAGCCAAATTTAGTCCACAAAATAAAGGCACCTGCTGGAGATGCAAAGCCCCTTCAGGCCACATACTACATATCTTTTGGGAATGCCCCAAACTACACTCATTCTGGAGGAAAATATTCCACATTCTTAAAGACATAACACATCTTGACACTACCACAAATCCGGCTCTAGCTCTACTACACCTAACCATCGAGGAGATACCTTCAAATCTACGAGCAATATATACACACATTCTTTTAGCAGCAAAACTGAGTATCACCAAACTGTGGAAACAAGAAAAACCCCCCGAAGTTCAAGACACAGTAGAGTTAATCAGCCTACACTCATCATATGAAATCGCATTGGCAACTCATGACAAAAAATATCGAGTAACTACAGAGCACTGGTCCCCCTGGATCACATGGTTAAAGAGTGTGAACCCCATGTCACCTTAACATTCTTAAAATAATAGGCCAACAATCTATTATTTTCGCACCATCACCATATTAAAATCACATCTACCCCATTCTAGAGCACTTACATACCCCCCCCCCGCCTCAGGGTAACCCTCCTGGAAGAGACGGGGGGAGGAATCAATAATCATAATACACAAACCATAAAGAATTCTGAAGGACGACGGCTCAAGCGGCAAGAAGTCCCAACTTAGCAGAATGGTTATTCAGCTGTTAGTAGTCATAGGAAATCACTAAACAAACAGTTCGTTACTTAAAATCTTGATACTCCAAAAATGCGACGAAACACTCTAGGATACAGATACTACAAGAAATACTGGGCAAAAACATCCAAGGTCACACCATTGATTCAGGCTACCTTGAGAGTCCTGGCCAGACAGATACGAATGAGTAGACCATCTCCCCCTGACACATTATGTTCCCATTAGGGGTGGCAGGGTAGGAGAGATATTGCCCAAACTAGCGTAAGGCCAATGGACGATGCTTCCCTCTCTTTTCGAGACCTCAATTTAGCATTGATGAAAAGCAAAATGATTCATGCTCTTGTAACCTGTGAGGACTCTGTATCTGTGGGTAATCTCTTTTGTGTTATACTATACAAGGATATAAATGTACGCATTTACTGTTTACTTGTAACCTGAAAAACTGAAATAAAAATCTAAAACATTAAAAATTAAAGTGGTTGTAAAGGATGAAGGTTTTACACCTTCATGCATTCTATTCATGAAGGTAAAAAAAAACCTTCACTATGCAGCTTCTCCCCCAACCCCTCCTAATACTTATCCATGCCCAAGACCGATCCTGCTGTCTTGGGCCTCTGCCTCCTCATTGGCTGAAACACAACAGCAGGAGCCATTGGCTCCTGTGGCTGTCAATCACAGCTAGTGAGGAGGGAGCAGGGGTGAAGCTGAGCCCCATTCTGTATGCCCTATGGATGCTCAGAGCGGGGCTTGGAAGCAAGCACACCTGAGTGCCTCCCTGAGCAAGTAACTTTCTCTGGGGCACTTCTCAAGGAGGAGGGGCCAGTAGCACCGGCGGGGGACCTGAAAAGAGGAGGATCGGGGTGGCTCTGTGCAAAACCACTGCACAGAGCAGGTAAGTATAACATGTTTAATTAAAAAAAAAGTCTTGCCTTTAATATCACTTTAAGTACGAAATGATAAAACAGAGGATAGAAATGTTCTATCCATATCTTCATATGTGCAGGACTTCTATAATAGCTGGCCACTTGATCGGATTTGATGACTGCTGCTACAGTGGTCCTAATTAGTCACTGTCAATTTGAAGCTTTATGTGCTTGCACTGTATTTAGTCATCACCATATTCTTATGCCCAGGTACCTGCCATTATTTGATCTAATTATGGAACCTTAACTAAGAGATCTTACCCCAATAAGAGCTAGAGAGTCCACACAGGCATAGGTAAATATCTAAGAGACATGTAACCAAAGGTCAAGCCAGCTTTGTCAAAAGCAATGCTGGCTTGGGGTTAAGACTTAGGGCATCCATACATTGATCGAAATCTGGCTGGTTCAGCGGGAAGCAGCCACATTTTTGATCCATGTATAGGCACTGAGATTGTATGTATAGTATCTCACAAAAGTGAGAACACCCCTCACATTTTTGTAAATATTTTATTATATCTTTTCATGTGACAACACTGAAGAAATGACACTTTGCTACAATGTAAAGTAGTGAGTGTACAGCTTGTATAACAATGTACATTTGCTGTCCCCTCAAAATAACTCAACACACAGCCATTAATGTCTAAACCGCTTGCAACAAAAGTGAGTACACCCCTAAGTGAAAATGTTTAAATTGGGCCCAAAGTGTCAATATTTTGTGTGGCCACCATTATATTCCAGCACTGCCTTAACCTCCCAGGTGCATGGAGTTCACCAGAGCTTCATAGGTTGCCACTGGAGTCCTCTTCCACTCCTCCATAACATCACGGAGCTGGTGGATGTTAGAGACCTTGCTCTCCTCCACCTTCCATTTGAGGATGCTCCACAGATGCTCAATAGGGTTTAGGTTTGGAGACATGCTTGGTCAGTCCATCACCTTTACCCTCAGCTTCTTTAGCAAGGCAGTGGGCATCTTGGAGTTGTGTTTGGGGTCGTTATCATGTTGGAATACTGCCCTGTGGCCTAGTCTCTAAAGGGAGTGGATCCTACTCTGCTTCAGTATGTCACAGTACATGTTGGCATTCATGGTTCCTTCAATGAACTGTAGCTCCCCAGCACTCATGCACCCCCGGACCATGACACTCCTACCACCATGCCTGACTGTAGGCTAGACACACTTGTCTGTGTACTCCTCACCTGGTTGCCACCACACACGCTTGACACCATCTGAACCAAATAAGTTTATCTTGGTCTCATCAGACCACAGGACATGGTTCCAGTAATCCATGTCCTTAGTCTTCTTGTCTTCAACAAACTGTTTGCGGACTTTCTTGAGCATCATCTTTAGAAAAGGCTTCCTTCTGGGACAACAGCCATGCAGACCAATTTGATGCATTATGATCTGAGCACTGACAGGCTGGCCCCCCACCCCTTCAACCTCTGCAGCAATGCTGGCAGCACTCATACGTCTATTTCTCAAAGACAGCCTCTGGATATGATGCTGAGCACACGCACTCAACTTCTTTGGTGGACCATGGCAAGGCCTGTTCTGAAAGGAACCTGTCCTGTTAAACTGCTGTATGGTCTTGGCCACCATGCTGCAGCTCCCTTTCAGGGTCTCGGCATTATTATAGCCTAGGCCATCTTTATGTAGAGCAACAAAGAATGATTTTTTTTCAGATTCTCAGAGAGTTCTTTGCCATGAGGTGCCATGTTGAACTTCCAGTGAACAGTATGAGAGAATGAGAGTGATAACACCAAATTTAACACACCTGCTCCCCTTTCACACCTGAGACCTTCTAACACTAACAACTTACATGACACCGGGGAGGGAAAATGGATAATCGGGCCCAATTTGGACATTTTGACTTAGGGGTGTACTCACTTTTGTTGCCAGTGGTTTAGACATTGATGGCTGTGTGTTGAGTTATTTTGAGGGGGCAGCAAATTTGCACTGTTATACAAGCTGTACACTCACTACTTTACATTGTAGCAAAGAGTCATTTCTTCAGTGTTGTCACATGAAATGATTTAATAAAATATTTACAAAAACGGGAGGGATGTACTCACTCTTGTGAGATACTGTATGTACTGTATGTATGTATAAGCAACTGTCCCAATAAGAGATGGGAGAAGAGACACAGGTTGAGATGTAAGGCAGGCAGTATAGCCAAACACCAAGTGATCATGTACCTGCACTTGTTCTGGGTGCTTGAATACATACATGGAAATTGTGTGCCATGGCATTTGGATAAAAGCAGGTTACCATGGGAAGACTGAAGAATTTTAAGAAGGTGAAAGAAAGGTAGGACAAAAATTCCAGAAAGTCCATAAGAAACTGATCATCTAATGGATGGAGAACATACAGTCAACAGCTCAATGGAGGACTTCACCACAGATGGATGAATAAGGTAAACATGGCCACCAGACAAATGACCTGAAAGTATGGTAATCAGCAAATTCTTTGCAACTGCTTATTATTGCTCTAGGTACCTGAATGTGACTTCCTGTAATCCCCCGCATGGTAAAACAGTACTGGGAGAAACAGGGACTGAACTAAGGACCAATGAGATGTGCTGGAATGCACGTGTGATAACAAAGAACTTGACAAAAGAAGAGACGTAAACTCCTCAGTCTTTTGCTACTGCTTCTTCCTTTTTTAACCACAGCCTGGTAGCAGAGAGGTTACCTTGTTGTATTGCATAACAGCATAGAAAAAGGTCAGGTCACCAACCTGTGCCAATCTCAGAACTAGATGGACAGAAAAACACATTTTTGGTAGGTAAAACAGATGGGTATTTCATCTGTGTCACCTTGAAGTTTAGCTCTAAAATGACCTAAGTGCAGCAGAACTCTCACTAAAATAATGGTTGGCAGGACAGTTACACATGATCACTTTTACCCCTTAGCATTGGAATCTAACTGTGATGTTTTTTTTTTTCTCAGATAGAAAAACAGAGATCTGCTTGGTGAAAGCCTTCATCTCTTTTTTTGGAGAAATAATTAAAAAATTGTGTTTTCTAAGGTAGTTCAGAATGTCAGATAATATCTGAGAATGGCAACAAGCACACATTGACTGAACTCCTTTAAATATTGCATGCCAGGCCTAGCATAGCCAACTTTATGGTGTCACCATTGGGAAAAAGTCAAATGTTTGATGATTATGTTGAACTATTAGATTATCCATAAGGCACTGTGGGCCCAGTGCCTATTTTCACAAAATGGCTTTTATTCTTATTGTTGGGTTTTAATCACATGAATCTGCAGTTAAAAGTTAGTGGTGGTGTTCCATGGAAGGTTGTGCTTCTAGGAAGGAGATACATATTACATCAAATGGACCTTATTATACTGTTCTACTTTCACTTCAGGCCCATAGGTAAAATATTTTTAGCATTGTGTCTACTTATTCCAGGTGTTTTCTCTGTGGATTCCACAATTAAGGCAAATACCAAAGGCATCTGGATGTGGTGCATGCCACACCCAATAAAATGTGATCATACCTTGGTACTTCTGGATACGGAAGGACTTGGAGACCCAGTGAAGGTAAGCCTTGGAAGAATATTTAAAACAGATTAATGCATAAACTTCTTAATATTGACCCTTTAATATCTGTCTTTTAGGGAGACAAGGAACATGATTGTATGATCCTGTCATTGGCCGTGCTCATGAGTAGTGCCGTCATCTACAACAGTAGTGGGGTTATCAATCAAGATGCCCTGGAGAAACTAAAGTATCCTTTTTGTCAGAAGACAAACTGTTCCTCCTGAAGCAACCTTTCCCTTTTCTTTTCCCTTTTCCTTTTCCTTCCCCGTTCCCTTCCCCTTTCCTTTTATTTTCCTTTCCTTTTCCTTATCGCAGCACCCTGCCTCAGTACTCCTCGCAAGAGCCTTCAGCCCTGATGCAAGCAGTGGGCTGGATATTGGGAGGATTTAAGCAAATATCAAAAATATCTTGATGGGTGGGTGTCAGTCTAGAGGACTGGGCATCCTTAGGTAGACTGAATTAGCATGCAGACCTTCTTCGATAATGTTCACATATGATAATGAGCCTCCACGATTGAAAGAACTGAACTTCAATGAAAGAAAAAGAGGGCCAAGGGCAGTCAGGCTGGGTAGGAAAGGAGTTCCCTTTCCTTTGCCCAATATCTGAGGAACCACCAGATTATCATTCATGCCAGTGTATGTGAAGACTCTTCAGAGGTAGTGGTGCATTTTGAACGATTTATGCCAAGCATTTACAGTATATATGAGGCATAACCATTTGGTGAGCGAGACTCACATAGAGTGAGCACTTGAGCTGATTGCTTTTGGAGTGGGGCAATCACATAATCCTTCCTGCACAATTGAAGCACAGCTATGTGCAGTTATATTATGTGTGGAACTTTTGCGCTGACTTTTTTATGAACTTTAACACTTCATGCTTTTTACTTTTTACCTTATAAAGGAGGCAGCAAGATTGTTTTCACTGTTATAGATTCATTGTTAAAGCACTTTATTTATCACTATTTATTATTGTTTGAGTTATATGATTTAGGTAAATTTTTGTACAGGGGGGTGTTATTAGAGGTTTATTAACTGCTTCCCACTTGCTGTATAGTGAAATTTTGGGGGGCTTGCAGCACGGTGATCGGTGGTACGCTGTGTCCCTCAGGCACAGCGCATCACTGATCATGGTAAATAGCCTATTAAGAATATTTGTAGATATAGTTCCTTTGAAATTCTGTGATCTAACAGTGATTCCTTGATTATAAACAGCCTGGCCTCTCTAAAATTGCACCCTATCAAAAAGGCATAATACTGTGCAGAAAATCTGTACAGTTTTTGGATTCTGTCTCAGAAAAAAAAAATATATATTTTCCAATTTCTTGATGCATTCTGCCTGCTCTCTCCCTCTGGAATTGCATCCTATTAGAAAGGATACTACACTGTAATAGGTATTTGCAGATTAAATCTGCCTGCTCTCTCACTCGGAAGTTATATCCCATTAAATATGATAACATACTGTGCAGCAAACCTGTACAATTTATAATTCTTCTGTAAATTTGAATTATGTTCTGAAAGTACATCCTAGTAAAAAAGGGATAACTACTGTCCATCAAATCTGTCCAGTTTTCCCGCCTTCAGTCTAAAAAAGACACTGTACTATTTCATTTCTATATGAAATCTACCAGCTTTTTCCCTCTGAAATTGTTTCACATTAGAAAAGGTAACATAATGTGCAGCAAATCTGTATATTAATTCTGACTCTAAAAATAGACACTATGATTTGTAATTTCCAGATGAAATCTGCCTGCTCTCTTACTCTGAAATTGCATTCTATTCAAAAGGATAATTTAAAGTATAGAGAATCTGTCTCAGAAAAAATACACTATAATTTCCAGATTAATTTTTGATATCTCCTGAAATTGCATCTGAGCAGAACGAGTACAGCCTTTAATGCAAATCTGTACAATTTATCTGTTCTCATTTTCAGAAAAAGTACACATTTTTTATTTAAAGATAAATTCTACTTGCTCTCTCCTCCTGAAATAGTGGCCTATTAAAAAGATTTAAAGCTGTGCTGCAAATGTGTCCATATTTTCAGTCTCAGAAAAAAATACACTGTAATTTCCAAATGAAATTTGCCTACTCTTTCCCTCTGAGAAATGTTAGCGTTTTCACCAGAACAAGAAGTGCTGTGAAATTTTTAAATTTGGAACACCTGTTAATGACTGTCTAAGTAATGAAATTCCCTGTGACAGGGGTATTAACTCTTTCTTACTCTGTAAAAATAAAGAGAACGTTTTGGCTATACACAGACTTTCAGACACAAACCCTGAACACTAAAGGTTTAATTTCCTTAATGAAATATGTTCACAGCTCTACATTAAATGTATATATGGAGATTGTACACAAAGCCTCAGTTCAGAAGATGAAAGCTCAGAGTCAGGAAGATAAAGACAATATGGCGCCTCTCTTTGTCTGGGTCATACGGGATTTTACTCTCAAGTCAGAGTTGGACGGACAGTCAGTTACCGCTGATGGATATTTGGAAAACTGTCTAAAGAATGTCCAACGTACTAATCTGACCTGTGGTTCAATTCTTTGGCATCTTTGTTCAATAATGAAAAATTATTTTACCTAAGACTTTCAGACACATATCGGTTTTG
>BLSH010530498.1:458080-469730 GCA_018402905.1 Glandirana rugosa
TTTTTTGTAAAAAAAGTAGCCAAAACCGGCTAAATATAAGAAGGAGTATAAACACTATTTTTTTTAGCGTTGTTGCGATTTTTTTTATCACAAATATGAGGAAGAATATAAATCGGCCAAAACCGATGAAAAAAATGTTTTTTTATATTTTTTTTTTGGATTTGTATTTTAGCAAAAAGTAAATTTGTTTTTTTTTTTGAAAAATTGTCACTCTTCTTTTGTTTATATCAAATACCACCAAAAGAAAGCTCTATTTGTGGGAAAAAAAGGACGCAAATTTCGTTTGGGTACAACGTCGCACAACCACGCAATTTTCAGTTAAAGCGACGCAGTGCCGAATCGCAAAAAGGGCTCTGGTCCTAAAGGGAGAAATCCTTCCAGGGCTGAAGTGGTTAACAAACTGTGAATAGTTGATTGTTAAGAAGCAGGCTGGGAAGTCGGCTGCTGCATCCTTAACAACCAATGAGTCATCAGCTGTCAGTGGGATTACCTGCTGACCGATGAAAGTAAAAAAAAGAATTGCAGGCAATTAAAAAAAAACAGGAAAGAAAACAGAATCCCCCTCCCCATCCATACCAGACCCTTTGGGTCGCCAGACAATTTTTTATACACATGCTAAGATATAAAAGAATTGCTCAGGTATAAATAAATAAGTTTAAAGGTACAAACATCCAGATTTTGTTCACATGCTAAGATACATGGTTTTTGACCTAAAGACTACAAATATATATATATATATATATATATATATATATATATATATATATATATATATATCCCCAAAACATATAGTTTTGTAAGCAGGGATCCTACAGAATAAAACGTGGTATGTTGCGGGATATTTGCAAAACTGTTTATCAAAACTTTATTTTCAGCACAAAACATACAAAAATGACTGAGCAGAAACACAATATAATCTCTAATTTTGTTAAAAGATGTGATTGTGTTGAGTAAATAGATGCCAAATGTGTCAGTTATCCAAATTGCATATGACAAACTATGCTACTCAAATTTTTACTTAGATGACACTTTAAAAACCTCTGCAGCTCATCAAATTCAGCTTAACTCTATATAATGGCTCTAGAGTAATCCCTCTTGCTCTGGAATATGTGGTGATATGCAATATGTGATGCGCAATAGGCAGCAAATCATCAGCTTTAATCAGGGATAGGGGACCTAACTGGTGAATGCCTAACTTTTATTTCTTCTATATGGATTTAGGTGCACACTGTTCTTGCACTGGCAGGGGCTGCGAATCTCAAACCTATTGTAGTAGTAAACACAATACTTATCCCCTATTAGAATGAAGGATGTGTAGTCTACTTGTCTCATGCAAACAACATGATGTTTGTGTATCTTTTTGAACCTTTACTATGTAACAGACAGTGGGTAACATAAACACTTATAGACTTGCATAAAGCACACCCTAGCCAAGCCCCCAAAAGTGTGTATACCAAAACTATAAGATAAATTGAATTAGTTTACATGTTTATTACAGATTTGGGGATTTTTGTATATATT
Source organism: Glandirana rugosa (assembly GCA_018402905.1). Taxonomy (NCBI): domain Eukaryota; kingdom Metazoa; phylum Chordata; class Amphibia; order Anura; family Ranidae; genus Glandirana; species Glandirana rugosa. The sequence goes on from BLSH010530498.1 coordinate 459,602, forward strand.
TTACTAATGTTGGCCTACAATATGTGCCCATAACATGTAAATGGTCTCTAACAATGAAGTAGTCCTTTACACTTTAAGTGTACTGTATGTATGGCCAAAGTTTTCCTTTACTCCATAATCCAGATGAGCAACAGTGTCATTGCAATAAGTGTCCTCAATGGAATATTTCCCTTTACCTTTTGTTTTGGTGGCAGCTGTAACATTTTGAATTTTGTGATAGAACCGTCCCACGCTCCGCTTGAGCGCTTCCGTCAGTATACTACTTCCTCCAGTCTGAACATAGATATCAGATATTATAGCCACATATTGCAACCAAGAACTAGGCAGGACTGGTTTAGCTGGAACTCTTTATTGAACAGGAACACAGGCTTTTTATACACTACATACACAGATGAGGCTGGTCACATTATTATATGCAAACTAATTTTATATAGAAATAAAATTAATACTATAAACATTAAATTTATTAAACAATTAGCCATCTGGACACTCTGGGATCTCATTCAAGGTCAGACTTGCCAGCATCAAGCTTTCATTTATTATTATACAACACATTATTAGAAGTGTAAACACATCCCCTAACAAGCAATAGGTGAGTTGGCCACAGACGATAGCAGGAAACCTACTTACAATAAACACATTATGGCAGGGGACCCCAGTGGTTTGAACGTATTACATTAACATCTACAGTCATTGCTGATTTGAGGCATATAGGCCCCAAATATGGATATGGAACATCCAGCTCCCAGAGTTTGTGTGTTTTGTGGAGACATGAAATTGAATCAGAACGAAGACCACTCCACGGATCCCCCAGGCTTATAGCTTCCAAAGAGTAGTGTTCCCTTAAATGCCAGGGCCCATCGCTTTTTGGTGGCAGATGTCATTGGCATAAATAAAGAACTTGAATATCCTCAAGTTGGACACAGACAACAATAGTGACAGGGAATCTAATCCCTTTTTACTCCATCCAAAACTAAATAGAAATGTTTTAGCTATATACACATTATCCCTCTCCATACCTGTATACTTAACAACCTAAAATTAACTTTTAGTCTGTTCTTAAAATTACTGTTACTAAACCCACATCAGTAAAATCTGTATATGCAGAATAGCATGCTTGTTATACTCACTGTGAAACTTAAGGGGTTAATCCTCTGTATTGTGTAAAAAGGCTCTTTGGCACTATATGGACAGATCCTTCCCTCCTGCACTGCCTATCTTGGCAATGCCATATAATACAATGAAGGTAGCCATCCTGCACATGCTCAGTTTATCATCTCTTGCTGGAGAGAACATTTCCTGTTTCAGTTGAACTGTTCAGGTCACATGATATTGACATCACACATGTGGGCGTGTATACAGACTGTAGTGGGAATCTCCACCTACCTGAACACACAGCTCTGCACAAACTGTGCAGTTTATCATCTGACCCTGATATACAGATCAGCGAAAAATACATATAATGGCAGTATTTTAATGTAAAAAGATTTTTTTTAAGCTGTTGGCACTGTGGGGGGGGGTATGGGGCAGATGAACTATTTTCTTATTACTGGGTTTAGTAACACTTAACTATAATATATTATCCCTTTACAATTGCCCTGCCCCCTAGGCAAACTCCAAAAGACCATAGGCTGCCATTATGCTTACATTAACAGTAAACTAAACTAAATTGCTACCGAGAACTAACCTTCAAGCCCAACTGAACTCTCAGTTTAAGCCCTGGTTCACATTGACATGATTTGGCATGCAATTTGACATGTCAAATCACATGCCAAATCGGTGGCAATAGCCGGCAATGGCACCGTCCTAATCGGTGCGAAGCGAGCACTTGCCGTGCTGCACCGATTTCAAAAAATTGTTTTTTACTACTTTTTTGCGATTTCAGGTGTGATTTCCATAAGCATCTTTGCAGAAACCCACACAGATGCCTGTGAAATCGCCGCTGAAATCGGGACTGACATGCGGGAATGAAATGGTGCGAGTTCAGCTGATTTCATTCCTGCACCAATGTGAACCTGGGCTAAAGCAGCTAAATACTCTCCTGGTACACTGAAAACACGGTCTGCAAAGTATTTCAGTCTGTTATCGTGGGAAAACAGCTACAGCCTGAGGAAAGGATTTGTTTGGGAGCAATGGTCTTTCTGAAGAGGTCTTGGACGTCCCTTGCTGAGTCAGATTTAGAGTTCTCCAATCAGTAGGGAAGATGAGCTTTGCTGATTGGAGAACTCTTCTTCTTCTTCTTCTTCTTCTTCTTCAGCTGGGGGTCAGAACTCTGCAAGGAGACCATTGCTTCCACACACAGAGCAAAGTTTGCTTGCTTTCTTAAAAAAAAAACGTTTAGGAACCTGCATACCATTTGTTTTCATGCACCTGTATCAAATTTAGCTGATTTAAACTGAAAGTTCAGTTGTGCTTTAACCCTAAACTAATCCCTAAACCTAAAGTAACCCCATCCAATGGAATAATTGCCTTACTCCATGACAGTAATGAGGTATGATGAACCCAAAAACAGAGCAAGAAAAACAGTGGCACCCTCATTTTGTTAAAATTCAGGAGTCTGTGACATAAATTAGCTTTAAATCTTTTTTCTCTGAGGTTGGTAGATAATTGACAAACAGAAAACAGTTTTTCCCCAGCAAACAAAATAGTCCATCAATTTTGGCTCACTGCCAGTCACTCTCATCTGCCTTTGAGGTCCCAAAGAGGAGGTCTCCACAGTTTAAGAACCATGTCTCAACCACAAACTAGTTCACACTGCTCCCTCAGCTGTGTTCTGTGCTACTCAACTTCACAGACTGGTGCTTGCTGTTTCCTCTTCTGGATGCAGACGGGTTAACCCTTGCAGCACCAAAGTCCCTGTCATCAGGGCGAGGTTCTTTTCCACCCAAAATCTCTCTGAACCTCTAAATATCTGGTCCCGAACAAGGACTTACAAATCCTGAAAGTACTGTAAATCAGTTCTCTCCAAGTGGATTACTCAGAACCCCAGAACCCCTCACCCTACATGGGGGAGAACCCCTGGGTACTCAAACTGCATACAAGTGTTCCCCTTAGGGAAACAGCAAGGAAATATACTTGCTGTCAAAGACACATCCACAGCATCCTGTACACTCATTATTTAGAAATAACTTGAATATTTTTTCTAATATGTATATTTTTGAGCTCTGCAAGTGATCTAGAATAACTCTGAATTTTGCTTTTCCTCTGCAGCTCCGAACATTACCTTAGTGATGCTGAAGCCGACTCCATCAAAACATTCTTAAAAAAGGCTCATAAACTTACTGGTAAGTGAGCACTAAATTTGCTATAATGGTAATTTTGATTTAAAAAATCTATTAAGTCAGCTAAAGCAATATATTGGAGTCTATTCTTTTTTCAGCAGAAAGCAGCCACAGCCTCTGCCAGAATGCTGCAGAGAAGAACCTTTGCTCTCTGTGTGGAAGCAGCTGTCTCCCAAGTGCAGTGGTTCTCAACTCCGGTCCTTGGGATCCACCAACAGGCCAGATTTTAAGTATTACCTTGGGGAAATGCAGACTAGAATACTGCAATCACTGAGCAGGAAATTATATCACCTGTGATGTATTTGAGTTATCCTGCAAACCTGGCCTGTTAGCGGGTCCCAAGGACAGGAGTTGAGAACCACTGCCCTAGTGCTTCAACATGGAACACAAAAGTTCTTCTCTGTGGCTTGCTAGCAAGTGGCAGTCCTTTCTACTTTCTCTTTTCAGCTTTTAAGAGGGAGTACACTATTTGCCCTTCTTACTAATTAAAGTATATATTACTGACTCTGAAATTATGGCAATTCAACTGCTAGACATTTTCATTGACTGATAAGCCTCCACCCACAAACCCCCACAGCCACCGGCAAGGGTTGTGGGGAAGACATTGTTGCCCTTGTCAACATGGGGACAAGGTTCTTCACCAGGGGGGACTCCCCCGATCTTGAGGACATGTGGGTCTGGTGTGGTTTGGGAAGGTGAGGGTGGAGAACAAACTCCTCTATCCCCCTTCCTGGCCATGCAGGGTGCAGGTTCTGATTAAGGGTCTAGTATAGATTTTTTGGGGGACCTTGCACATTTTTTAATGTTTTTTTTCTTTGAAATACCCCCTTAAAATCCATCCCAAACGCAAAAGGTCTGGTATGAATTTTTGGGGGCTATACCCAATTTTGTTTGATTTTTGAGCAGGATGTGCTACAGCTAAAGCAAAAATTGACAAAGAAAAAGAAAACAGCACACAGACCCCTTCAAAGTTCCCCCAAAATGCATAGCAGACCCTTTGTTTTTCTTTTAAAAATAAGCCAGCAATGAAAGGTCATTTGCCAGCAATGTTTTTCCTTTGTAAATGCCAGTGCTGCGGCAGTACACCACAGTGATGAGCCTCTTCACGGGAAGGACTAGGAGACACCCCAGGCTTGTTATTTAAATGAATTGGGAAAATTTATTATCTCACTTTAAGAATTTTTAAAAAATCAGCAGTTGGCCAAATGCAATTTTTAAAAAATTGTTTTTGCAATGGTGCATCCTTCCCCTGGGTAGTGACCCCCTCCCTTCCTCGTGGTATTTTGGGCTCCCCTTGCCTATTATTATTCTGCCCCCATTGACTTCAGTGGAGTTTTGGATTTGGCATCTGAACTTCCTTTATGTTCACCTTAACCCTGCTGAGATTGCACCCAGGGCAGTTTGGCTCATCTATAGTCCTAATTAATAATCACAAAAGTGCTTTTATAAATATATGAATATAAGAATAACATGCTGATTATGTATATCTCTCCAGGTATTCAGCCCCTTGTTGTTCTTACCAAGGGTAGAAAGGACTCCGGACTCAGAACCAAATTTGCCCAGATGGGGATAGAGAAGGTTTGTCCTATAGAAAATTACATTATCTCCGACCATTTGATTGACAGGCACAAGCATCTCCACTTGATGAACTTTTTGAAAGAGATCTTGCAGTCTGTAAACTTCCACCTGCAGGAGAGCGACAACTTTCAATCTCAGCGATATGAATGGATGAGCTTCCTGATGCAAATGGCCAACAACATTTGATATAGTTACACCTGAAGCCCAAATCCCCCCTATTTCCTTGGAGCAGCCCCGACACCCTTCAGCCGCGTACACACAATGAGATTCTGATCGTCCATTTTTTTTGCATGCTAATCACATATCAAAAAATTAAGAGGTTACTAAAGCATACGATCCGGTATCGTACAAGGAGAATGTTCGTACTTGCACCATCAGATAATATTTGGATGACCTGCCATGATCGTGTGTACGGCCATCACATTTCTGTATACTTACACTTTTTTAAAAGCAAGGAAACATCTGTGCCTAACGGCCCGTACACACGATCCGAAAATCGGACGAAAAATCCCGCTTTCGAATCGATCGTACGATAATTGGATCGTTAGTACAGAGCTTTCGAGAGCCGATCAAGACAGTTCCTCCGATATTATTAGATCGGACAAACACGAAAAATTTTCTCGCACGGTGCCCGATCGTACGATTTTAGTTTAATCAGTACAGTTGTCATCCGAAAATACAATACAAATACACTGCAACCCATGACATCACTTCCGATTTTTTATTCTGTCGTACGAGAATTTTCGTGACTTTAGTAAACTCTTCCGATTCGATCTGAGATTAACATGCGAAAAAAAACAGACGATCTGTCGTCCGATTTTCGGATCGTGTGTACGGGGCATTAGTCTCTATTTAAATGATAAGTGAATTATTGAGCAATATGTGACATCCCAAATGTAAAAAACATCAGTATTTGCAATGCTTTACACTCCTATATCACCTTATAGTATGTTGCTTGTCAACGACAAAGCTGTGTTATGCAAATATGGCAAAATAAAAGTGTTTTTACAAGTAAACATAATCACTTATGATGTACCGACTTCGAATAAAATGTTGTACTCAGTGCTAACCAATAAATAATTACTTTTAACAAGAACATGGTAAAAGTGTTCCTTTCAGTATTGTAAGAAAAGGTCACTCTTGCTGTGCAAAATATAAAAAGTGTTTCAAGTCTCTGTATTTATTATCCATCACAAATTGCAGCGCCCAAAACAATTATAAATTGTAAGAGATAAAAATATATACAGTCTGTTCAGAAACAAATGTTCAATAAAATTTTAAAAGATGAAATCTGTATATAAATATTTCCCACAACTCATTGGTTCATGTGTGTTAAGTGCAGTTCAAGGTTATAAGCTGTGTATAAGTGTTCAAATCCACAACTGTTCTGATGACTCCAATAAATGGTATAGATGTAAGCTTACCAGAAGCCCATAGGGCATGCGCAGGTATGAGGATATTATCTCCAAGTTAGGTCGTCTATTGTCCTCAAGGTCCAAGATGGATGGTATATGGGACACGGATAACCAGCTTCAGGATATAGTGGGATGAAGTCATCTATCCAAGTGATCCGGAGTGCAAAGAAAACGATTCCAATCCAGATGGATGGCTCCAAGATTCTCCAGGCGGTAGATCACCTACAGCATAGCTGTATTCCAACTCACAATGGATAGAAAAAACGCAATAGTGTGATACTGTATTGACAATATTTATTGCGCACAAATGATTGAATAATACTCACAATGTATAGAATAAAAAAGAGCTCTCAGTAAAAAGTGACAGAAAGGGTCAGGAAACCCGACATGTTTTGGCTCCAGCAGCCGTCATCTGGGGTCTGTATTTATTAGCCACTAATTATATATATTGGGATTTGTGTCGTGTGCCTACCTGCTAGCTGCGCAAATCGTAGTTTATATACGGCGATTCACACTATGTTGCCACTTTGCAGCAGTAAATGTATGGTGGTCGGCAAGCAGTTAACTACTCTGGAAGGTTTTACCCCCTTCATGAAAAGAAACAAATGAACCGCGCTCTTATATCATAAATTACATATCACGATAGTGAATAAAAAATAAATAAATAAATACATCTTCATTTAAATTATAACAGATACATGCAAATTGTGAAGTCCATGTATACATTCCACCCATGAATAATGTCCTCAGTGAGCATAGGAAAGGTTCCTCTCTACCACCATGCAGACCCACTATGCACTCACCAGACTTAATTGACCCCTGTTACAGGGAATCAAATTACGCATATGGGAAAATCCAAGATGTCATACTGGAGGTCACTGGAATGAATTCAACTGCTGTTGTAATCCAGTCAATATATATGTAGATAATGTATTCAAAGCTCCAGTTTTGCCATATAGAGAGGGAGAGGAAGGAACACTCTCATGGTGCAGTATTTCAAATCATTTATTTAAAAAAGAAGCACGCTGTGAATGGCTGGCACATCTTCTGGGATCTGTGACGTGTCCCAGAAGATCGCCGAGAGGGAGGGGGAGAGGTGAACTTCTTTCCGGTTCTGCGGCACCAGGAGAGGAAGTGGACCTGGGACCCTGTGAAAACAGGCTCCCCTGTTCCCCCCCAAAAAATGACATGCTAATTGTGGCATGTCGGGGTCACCTTCCCTTAAAGCGGAAGTTCCACTTTAACTGTAAATAATGGCTCTAGAATTATCCCTCTCACTCAGGAATGTGTGATGATATGCAATATGTGATGCTCAATTGGCAGCAAATGAGCTTTAATCAAGGATAGGGGACCTAACTGGTGAATGCCTAACTTTTATTTTATCCATATGGATTTAGGTGCACTGGCAGGGACTTCGAATCTCAAACCTATTGTAGTAGTAAACACAATACTTATCCCCTATTAGAACTAAAGTTACATGCAAACAACAGGATGTTTGTGTATCTTTTTGAACCGTCACTATGTAACAGCCAGCAGGAAACATAAAGACTCTTACACTTGCATAAAGTCAACCCTAAACCAAGCCCCCAAAAGTGTGGATACCAAAACCATAAGATAAATTGAATTAGTGCTTACATGTGTATTATGGATTTTGGGATGTTTATATATATTTTACTAATACTGACCTACATTATATGCCCATAATATGTAAAGGGTCCCTAACAATGATGTAGCCCTTTACACTTTAACTGTGTGTACGGCAAACATTTTCCTTTACCCCATAATCCAGATGAGCAACAGTTTCATTGCAACAAGTGTCCTCATTGGAATATTTCCCCTTACCTTTTGTTTTGGTGGCAGCTGTAAAATTTTGCATTTCCCATCGATTTTTTTCTTGGTGACAAATGTCATCACCATAAATAAAGACCATAACATATCTTCAAGTTTCCTACTAAGGGTAATAATTGGTTTTCTATCTATGATTCTTATGTGCTATCCCTCATCTCATCACCCTCCCATGGTGAGTCATTCACCTGCTTTCACTGCACAATCATCACCTGTTCTCTGGTCTGTTCTGTTTTTTCCTTCTTTGGTTATAGCATATCTTCCCTAATCATCTATTGTGTAGTCACTTTGCTGATGTACTTTATTTTATACTTTTTTCACAGAAGCCCTATGGGCCTCTGCTCAGCACTTACTGCAACCACTATTACTTATTGAAGATTACATCTCTATATATACTCACTGCTTGTTCTCTGTTCACCACTGTGTCGTCGTGTGCATCACCACCTCAGTTTCCGGGGATGATGTCTTCATAATGCCTCCAGCCATTAATAGCACCCTTGTTGTTGAACACTGTAGCCTATTTTTAGGTAAAAGTGCTGGGATTAAGTTACGTTCCCCCTCTTGCTGTTATTTTCAGCTATTATGTTATTTGGCATTTATATCTCATTACAGACATACTTGTGTCACATTTTGCTCCTGATCAGTGGAAGTTATACGCAAAATGTACTGTGACGTTATGCGAGGCGCAATAATGGACGGGCGATATTTGTCGCCTCGCATGTGGTCACTTGGAGGGGACTAGCGAGAGTGCGACCCGTATTTTGCCAGCCACTGTGACAGAGTTGGTTCTGGCCCGGAATTTCTGGTCCATCCAAACCCCTCTTCAGCTGCATTTAATGACCAGGAAGAGATTAGAAGAGAGCTCTATCCTGGAACCCAGAGGGGGGAAGCTGAGTGAGCTCTGTGTGCTATTTTGGACTGAAAAACAAGGTTTGCATTGTGCGTATGTTTTGGGGGTGTCGGGGCCAACCCCACACCGTATAGTGAGGAAACATGATTGTTTAGTTTAGCGCCGGAACGGCAAGGTTTTGTTTTCCGTTTTTATTTGTTTGATTCCTGCACACCTTTGACAATAAAAGCTGGCAAGCCACCAGATTCTAAAGAAATTGGCCTGCATGCTGACTATTTTCCTTTGAAAAGAGATCCCCATGAGCTAATTGCCCACAGTACCTAGAGCTTTCTACCGATGTATCGTCACTATTATGTTTTCACCATGAAACTACCTTGAAGAATCTTGAATCAATCTTTTTAATACCATGTGTGCAATGTATCATGTCTACAGTCCTGCTCACCATTATTGGCACCCCTTCATGTTTTGCATAACTGAGTGAATGTCTTCAGAAATAAATGGAAATGTACCAAATTTATATCAGCAGGATCTTTTAATTGGAGGTCCAAAGTAATTTAACAAAGACAATTGTTATTTCAACATAGATATTGTAATTATAAAGAAAAAACTGAAAACCAGCATGTGCACTAATATTGGCACCCCTCCTTAATATTTGGTTGCACACCCTTTGGCAGCAATGACAGCCTCCAAACGTTTCTTATATCCATCGATAAGCTTCTTGCACTTCTCGGGTGGCACTTTCTCCCACACTTCCTTTGCAATATGCTCAAGCTCTTGAACATTTGCAGGGTTCCTTTCTCCAATGGCAGTTTTCAGCTCCCCCCAAAGATTTTCAATTGGATTGAGATCAGGACTCATTGCTGGCCATTTTAAAACAGTAAATTTTTTCCCTTTCAACCATTCCTGCGTGCTTTTGGAGGTGTGCTTTGGGTCTTTATCTTGCTGGAGGACCCATGATCTTCGCCTCAAACCAAGTTTCCTTACACTGGGCAAGACATTTCGCTCTAGAATTGCTTGATAATCTTCTGATTTCATGATGCCTTTGATACGGTCAAGGCCTCCAGTACCAGATGCAGCAAAGCAGCCCCAAAGCATTATGGATCCTCCACCGTGCTTCACTGTTGGTATGGTGTTCTTTTCCTTAAATTCTTCATTGCGCC
>BLSH010530498.1:541312-557898 GCA_018402905.1 Glandirana rugosa
CTTGGTTTGAGGCGAAGATCATGGGTCCTCCAGCAAGATAAAGACCCAAAGCACACCTCCAAAAGCATGCAGGAATGGTTGAAAGGGAAAAAATTTACTGTTTTAAAATGGCCAGCAATGAGTCCTGATCTCAATCCAATTGAAAATCTTTGGGGGGAGCTGAAAACTGCCATTGGAGAAAGGAACCCTGCAAATGTTCAAGAGCTTGAGCATATTGCAAAGGAAGTGTGGGAGAAAATGCCACCCGAGAAGTGCAAGAAGCTTATCGATGGATATAAGAAACGTTTGGAGGCTGTCATCGCTGCCAAAGGGTGTGCAACCAAATATTAAGGAGGGGTGCCAATATTAGTGCACATGCTGGTTTTCTGTTTTTTCTTTATAATTACAATATCTATGTTGAAATAACAATTGTCTTTGTTAAATTACTTTGGACCTCCAATTAAAAGATCCTGCTGATATAAATTTGGTACATTTCCATTTATTTCTGAAGACATTCACTCAGTTATGCAAAACATGAAGGGGTGCCAATAATGGTGAGCAGGACTGTATAAGGCACTTCAGTAGAGGGTGTTGGTTTGACCTGCTGACGGGTCAGGTTTGTTGCTGTGCCTTTTGTAGGCTAATGGAGAATGCTGGGACTTTGGGCCCCCCCAGAGTCCCAGGGTCGGTTGCGAGAGAGGTTTCTCTTTGAAGAGGAAGCTTGTTCTTTTTTCCAACATGGCAGATGGAAGATATACATCAGTGGCCCATGAGGTGCGCTTCCGCAATGCACAGGAGGATTGTGCAAAGCTGGTCATTGAGAAAGTGTTATCACTATGCGGAGTGGAGGGAAAGAACTTATTATGCATGGCAGAATATCGTAATTAGGGAGTGGTGGAGGTGGTGTTCAGAGAGTATGGGAAATACCTAAGCTTTAAGAGTGATTGGGAAGTGAGAAGAGAACCTGAGTTAAAAAGCTTTAGTGTGGAATTCTTACATCACAGACCATGGAAAATGGTTACTGTGATGTTGTACAACCCATATGTGACAACTGGAGAGGTGGCAGACTTCTTAAAATTGTAATGTGAGGAGGTGGAATTTGTAAAACTTATAAATAACAGCGTGGGGGTCTGGTCTGGAAAGAGACTGTACCGCTGTAGGTTTTACGTTAATGACCATGCAGAGGACCACCTCGAACATATTAAGCAGACATTCCAAATTGGTCGCAATAGGGGGTTTCCCAAATATTCTGGGTTGCCTGCCTATTGTTGGAAGTGCGGATCAATGGGACATGTGACACAAGATTGTGACCTACTGCAGAGGTGCAGAAACTGTTCAGGGTTAGGTCATACTGCTGAGAAATGTACCGTTCCCAAGAAGTGCACACATTGCCAGAGCACAGAGCATCTCTATGAGTAGAGAAGAAAGGTTGTGAATACGGCTGAAGACTTGTTTGGAGAAACGGTGGGGTCACCGGATTCTTTTTCCTGGATCATGGAACTGGAGAAAGAAGAGGCCCAAAGAGGCTCTCTAGCATCAGAGCCATGCGTTGTGAAGAAACTCCAAGATGACAAGGAGAAGGATCCAGGGTAAAAAGTGAAGTATGACGTGACAGAAGTTTTCCTTTGTTTACTACTATAGCTCTTTATAGATGCAGTGGAGAGTCGCATCACTTAATGTGCTGGATTGAGTTTAAGTTACAGTATGATGAGTTGGAAAAGGATTGGAAATATGGTCCCTCTGTATGGTCGGGGGAGAATAGTGTGAAGAATTCTGGGGTAGGGATTTTAGTTAAATCAGGGAATGTATAAATTATTTCAGTCACTCATATTGAGCCAGGTAGGGCAATGTTAGTTAAAGTTTCCTTTTTATGTGGAAGGAGATGAAAATAGTTAATATATATAACCCGATAAAGAAAAACGAGCAATGTGTTTTGTTTGAGAAAGTACATTTTTTTTTAATGGGGCAAGAGCCAGTTTTATCTATGGGGGACTTCAATTGTATTTTAAGTCTGGGAGATAGATGTTGATATAGTATCTTAGATAAATCTTCAAAAATATTAAATGATTTGTGTGATGACTTGAGACTTCAGGATGTATGGAGTGTAGTAGGTAACAATCATAATAGGTATACGTGGAAAAGTGTAACGACTAAATCAAGGATTGATCATTGTTTTGTAGCGAATGGTGTGAGTGCGGTGAGTTGGGATTTGTGTGATAATTTATTTTCAGATCATAGTTTGGTTTTGGTTCAAGTAAAAGTGGAAGGATGTGTGTCTGGGCAGAGAGGTTTGTGGAAGTTGAATGAGTTGTTATTAGAGGATGAAAGGATGTGTGAACAGTTCCGGGGGATGTATGAGAGGTGTAAAAAAGCGAAAATAAGATTTCAAAATAGGTTGAAGCGGTGGGATTGATCAAAATACAATGCAAAACTTTTTTCATTAGGTGGGGTATTAAAAAGAGAAAAGAACAGAGACAACAGTATTTCCTTTTGAATACAAGATGGCAGTGTATGATCAAATTGAAGGCTATGGGTGTGGATGTCAGTGAAGAGATAGGGCAAGTGTGTGAGGAAAGGAAAAGATGGATGAATGAGAGAGGGAAGGAAATTGTATATAGAGCAAAGGTGAAGAAATTAGAGATGGATGAGAAATGCACAAGGTTTTTTTTTTTAAAAAGTGTGTGCAAAAGAAAAGAGTGATTAGTGAGATTGATGGGTGTAAAGAGATGAATGGTATTTTGGGCAAGGTTTTTGCGTTTTACCAGACACTGTTTTCTAAGAAAAAGATTGAGTCTTTCTTTTATCTTGATTTTTAGACAAATTGGACAACAAATTGGATGTGAGTATGCATGAGAGTTTGACAGAGAGTGACGTGTGATGAGTTGGAAATGATTGTGAAGTATATGGCAAAGAGGAAAACACTGGGATGTGATGGACTGAACGTGGAATTTTATTTGAATTTTTGGGATTGTGTGAAAGAAGATTTGTGTGATGTAGTGAACTATGTTTTTGAATGTGGAGAGTTAAGTGAGTCACAAAAGAATGGTGTAGTGACATTGATATTTAAAAAGGGGGACCAGACTGACATCAAAAATTACAGACCAATAACATTAATGTTGACTATAAAATTATAGCGAAAATACTGGCATGTAGATTAAAGAGAGTGATCAAATGTGTGATTGGTTAGAGTCAAGTGTGTGCGGTGCCTGGTCGGAGTGTGTGGGAGAATTTGATTTTGATGAGAGATGTTGTGAGTGATGTGGTAGATAGGAATAGAGGAGTGGCTTTACTTTTTTTTTTATTTTGAAAAAGCGTATGACAGAGTGAGTCATGAATTTATGTTTCTAGTGTTAGAGAGAATGAATTTGCCGAGCGGTTTTGTAAATATGATGAGAGTGTTGTATAGAAATGTGTGTTCGCGTGTATTGGTGAATGGGATGTTAACAGATAAAGTGGAGATAAATTCTGGGGTTCGACAAGGGTGCCCGCTGTCTGCTTTATTATTTATATGCTGTATAGAGTCTTTAATAGTAAGTCTGTGCAGAGAAAAAAATATTCGGGGAGTGACTATACCTGGGAGTGGAGGAAGGGATGCCAAAGTTCTCAGCTATATGGACGATGTGGTGGTTATGTGTACGGATGTGAGGTCAGTGAAAAGAGCAGTGTTTGTGGCTGAGAGTTTTTGTCAAGCGTCTGGGTTTAAAATTAATTTAGAGAAGAGTGTGTGTTGTGGGTTTGGTGAATGGAGTGTAAGTGAAAGTTTGAAAGTAAATATATGTAAAGAGCAAATTAAGATTTTAGGAGTTTTTTTTTGATCAATGGAATAATGGAGAAAAGTGTTGGGAAGTTTTATTGGAGAAAGTTAAAAAAAAGTGACTTTCTGGAGACTAAGGAAATTAATCATAACAGGAAAAAAATTATTAATAAAAAGCAAAAATTTTGCCTTTGTTGCTTTATACTGGTTTAGTTTATTATCCTAGAGAGGTGATTATTAGGAAGATTATTAGAGAATTGTTTATGTTTGTGTGGGGAACAAAAATGGAAAGAATAAAGAGAGAAATTTTACAGAAATATTTGGATAAGGGAGGAAGGGGAATGCCTGATGTGAGATCGTTTCTGTGTGTGAGATATCTTGGGATGACAGTGAGGATGAGTGAGACAGAAACTTTAACTGGATGTAAGATACGGTACAGTGGTGGTAGAGTGTTACAAATGTATAAATGGGGGAGTGGATGTTTGAGTGTGCCTTATACGGAGTGTTTGAGTAGTCATTATAAAATTTTGCTTCAATTTATAAAACGGTATGAGTTGCCAGAGTATGGTGTGGAAGAATGGAAAGATCCTAAGAAGGTGATAAAAAAGATAAAGGTTAGTCAGATTGTAGTGACGGTTGAGAGATATAGCGAGAGTGGGTCGAAGGGTGTATGGAATATGGTGGTTAACAAAAATCTGACCAACAGTCAAAGTGATCTGGGATGGCAAATAGTACATGAATGTCTACCAGTAAGTGCTTTCCAATATAGAAGGTAATTATTAAGATCTGGAAGGTGTCCTAGGTTCCCTTGTGGGAATGATGAAACTGTGATGCATCTTATGTGGAATTGTGATTTCGCTCAAGAGTTTTGGAGGAGAGTAGGCGGGATTTTGAAGATGGTGACTGGCATGACACGTTTGCGTTTTAATAAAGTGGTGTATGGGTTGTATTTAGGGGTGACACAAGATAAGAATTTGGTGGCATGGAAAATAATTTGTTCAGGGAAAGAGTTATTATGGAAGAGTAGGTGTATGTTGGTGAGTAGTGTTGAGCGAACCCGGACTGTAACGTTCGGGTCCGTACCGAACTTTGGGGTGTTCGGGACCCAGACCCGAAAATGGACATTTCAAAAAATGTTCGGGTTCGGGTTCTGGTAGTTGGTCACGCATGTTGAATAGCTGCAGGGCAGCCAATCAACAAGTGTTTCACTGATTTGCCCTTAGAAGCCATCACAGCCATGCCTACTAATGACATGGCTGTGATTGACCAGTGCATCATGTGACCCAGCCTCTATATAAGCTGGAGTCACTTGATGCTGCAGTCACATGCTCTCTGAGACTCTGAAAAGTATAGGGAGAGGAAGCTGCCAGAGTTTTTGTGAGGGACAGATTACAGACATTTTAACATATGATCCTGCATCCTGAGATTACTACTACTGTTGCTCTGAGGGACAGATTGCAGAAATTTGAGAATTGAGATTTCACATACTGCTGCTTTGAGTGACAGATTGCAGATCAAACCCTACCTAACACAACGATCGTTACGATTGTACACAACGATCAGATTGTGGGATCGTACACAACGATCAGATTGTGGGAGTAATTTGAGATTTCACATACTGCTGCTTTGAGTGACAGATTGCAGATGAAACCCTGCATTACACAACGATCTGACTGCACTAGATAGAGGCTTCTGCTTAGAGGGACAGATTATTGTTCAAAAATTGCCTACTCCTATGGGGCCAGGTTCCAGCTGTTGCTTTAAGTGACACATTATTGTTCAAAAATCATCTCCTAGTTCTAAAGGGAGAGCTTCCAGCTGTTGCTGTAAGTGACACATTATTGTTCAAACATCATCTCCTAGTTCTAAAGGGAGAGCTTCCAGCTGTTGGTGTGAGCGGTGCATTTCTTGCACCAAAATAAAAAGTCCAGCTACATTGGTGTTTAAAAAAAAAAAAAAGTATTAATTGGTATTAATAAATACTTACATAGGGCTACAGAGTACATTTGCGGGCACAATGAGGAGAGCAAATAAGGGACGGGGTCATGGTGCTGCTGGTGATGCTGGTGTTGGTGAACCTTCTGTTGGATGGAGAGGACGTGGTCGAGGTGTGCTACACGCACAAGGGAAACACCTTCCTCAGGTAGCCAACAGAACCTTCACCGGTATATGGTAAGCCAGAATGCCCCTCAACGATTGGTGAGGCCAGAACACGTACAGGCAATAGTAGATTGGGTGGCTGACAATGCCTCCAGTTCCTTCACATTGTCTCTCTCCTGGTCCCTTGATGAAAGCTCAGAGTTGGCACCTGAACCCCATGGCCATCTGTCTTTCACCTCAGCCCCTTGTAAATTAGCCAAGCAGTCTGAGCCCCAAGTCCTGCAAGAGACTCTTAGGCTTTTTGATGAACCTCCTGGTGCGCTTTCCGTGGGGCATCCATATAGCGCTGCCCCAGAAGTATAAGACATTGAGTGCACCGATGCCCAACCACTTCTGTTGCAGGATGAGGACATGGAAACACCAGCGCAGCACATTTCTGATGATGACGAAACACAGGTGCCAACTGCTGCAGCTTGCCTCAGTGTGCAGACTGACAAGGAGGGCAGTGGTGAAGGGTGGGTGGAAGATGATGTGGAGGATGATGAGGTCCTAGACCCCACATGGAATGAGGGTCATGCGAGTGACGTGTGTAGTTTGGAGGAAGGGGTGGTGGTCGCAAAGAGGCACCAGCACAGCAAAAGAGGAAGCAGGTTGCAAAAGCGGAGCGAGCGTCCCCTAGACAGTATGCCTGCTAATACCCACCACACCCAGGGACCTAGCACACCAAAGGCAGCTCAAAGGCGTTCCCCCGCGTGGCAGTTCTTCAGACAATGTGCTGACGACAAGACACGAGTGGTTTGCAAGCTGTGCAATGATAGCCTGAGCCGGGGCATAAATGTTCTCAACCTGAGCACAACCCCCATGACCAGGCATCTAAATTCAAGGCAAAAGCTGCATTGAAATAATTACCTCAAAATCCAGGAAAGGTCTCGGCCTCCTCCTGCTTCCTCTTCTGCTGCTGCCTCGGCCTCTTCCTCCACCTCTACAGTGACAGTGTCACCTGCCACCCAGCAAACAGACGATATGACAGCAACTCCACCATGTCCTTCACCGTCCCCAAGCATTTCCACATGGTCCCATGGAAGCTTACAGCTGTCCATCTCCCAAACACTGGAGAGAAAGAGGAAGTACCCCCCTACCCACCCATGATCCCTGGCCCAGAATGACAGCATTTCAAAATTCCTGGCCTTTGAAATGCTGTCATTCCGTCTGGTGGACACGGACAGTTTCAAAAACCTGATGGCGGTGGCTGTCCCACAGTACGTGGTTCCCAGCCGCCACTACTTTTCCAGGCGAGCCATCGCTTCCCTGCACAAACAAGTCGGGGACAAGATCAAGTGTGCACTGCACAACGCCATCTGTGGCAAGGTCCACATAACCACTGATACATGGACCAGTAAGCATGGGCAGGGATGCTAAATCTCGCTAACTGCACACTGGGCAAATGTAGTGGCGGGTGGGCCTGAGCCGGCTAGCCATTTGGCGCATGTCCTTCCACCACCGAGGTTTGCAGAGCATTTCTCTTTGCCTCCTGTTGCCTCCTCCTCCTACTGCGCTTCCTCCTCCTCGACCACCTACTCATCCGCTCAGCGTAACACCTTCACCACCAACATCAGCACATCCAGGGGGAAATGACAGCATGCTGTTTTAAAACTGATATGTTTGGGGGATAAACCCCACACTGCGCACGAGCTGTGGACGGGCATTGAACAACAGACCAATGAGTGGTTGTTGCCACTGAGTCTCAAGCCCGGCCTGGTGGTGTGCGACAATGACCGAAATCTCGTAGCAGCTCTGGGCCGAGCCGGTTTGACGCACATCCTTTGCCTGGCGCATGTGCTGAATTTGGTGGTGCATAATTTTCTAAAAAACTAGCCGGATATGTCAGAGCTGCTGCATGGGCCATCTGTGCGCACTTTCGGCGTTCTCACCCTGCTGCTGCTCGCCTGTCTGCGCTGCAGCGGAACTTCGGCCTTCCCGCTCACCGCCTCATATGCGACGTGCCCACAAGGTGTAACTCCACCCTGCACATGCTGGAGAGACTGTGCGAGCAGCAGCAGGCAATAGTGGAGTTTCAGCTGCAGCACGCACGGGTCAGTCGCTCTGCGGAACAGCAACACTTCACCACCAACAAGTGGGCCTCCATGCGAGATCTGTGTAGCGTATTGCGGTGTTTTGAGTACTCCACCAACATGGCCAGTGCCGATGATGCTGTTCTCAGTGTTACTATCCCACTTCTATGTCTCCTTGAAAAAACACTTCGGGCCATGATGGAAGAGGATGTGGCACAGGAGGATGAGGAGGAGGAAGAGGGGTCATTTCCACAGTTATCAGGCCAGTCATTCGTAAGTGGCTCGGAGGGTGGGTTCCTGCACCAGCATAGGCCAGGTCAAAAATTTTCAAGCCAGGGCACAGTTCTGAAGGACGCCTAAAAGTTCGGGTCCCCATTGACTTCAATGAGGTTCAGGGTCCGGGATAAAGTTCGGGCAATGTTCGGTGCCGAACCCGGACTTTTTCCTAAAGTTCGTTCGGACCCTCCGAACCGGAAAGTCCAGGTGTTCGCTCAACTCTATTGGTGAGTAAAAGAGAGATGATTAGTATAGATAAATGTGTGAATTTTCTGTTATTTAAAATGTATATATATTTTTTGTGGGATGTGAAACGTATGGGTGAAGGTGCGAATGAGGTGTGGAAGGTTAATCAGTGGTATTTGTTTAGGTAGAGTATTGTGAATTAAGCTTTAAATTTAAAATTCAAAAGAAGTGAAAAGAGAAACTTTGTTATGCCAAACAAATGATGCAAACATGGACTCAGCACAAGGAGTTCTTCGTTGAAGTTATTCTTAGAAGTTGAGTCAAATCGTAGACAAGCTGATGTTTGGTAAAAAGAAAAGAAAAAAAAAGTTTTTTGTGGAAGAAGCAATGATATTTTGTAATGAGAAATGTTTTACTAGAGCTGTTTGCTGAAATGATTGTGCCTTTTGACCATCAAAAGTGGCTTAATATTACCATACTGTCCGATTGGGGTGTGTATTGTTTGTCTTATACTCACCAATGTTCTTGGTTTAATATGTGCCCTTTTTAATATTATGTTGTAATTTTTTGTTAGAATGACTGTTAATTATCTTTCTGTAATTTTGCAGCTAATAATATCATGTGGGTGTTTAGTCATTTTATGAAACGTGTGTGCAGTTATGGACGGTGAAACTAAAATTGTTCACTGTAAGGTTTAGTCTAATTTTAGATTGAAAGCTCCTATGAGCAGGACCCTTCGAACCCAATTGCTAACTGGTTTGATAAATGTGTATATACTGCAAATACTTTAATGCCAGTAAATATGTACATACTTGTGTTTCTGTTGGCAAAATAAAATGAAATTGATTTTGCTTGTTTTCTTTTGTAACTTTGTTTTGGGGGGTGGTGGTTTTGGGAAAGTGGATTACCTTCCTCAGGGCTGGTTCACACTACTGCGATGTCCGAGATCGGATGTGATTCGCACTGCAGTGCAAATCACATTCGATCTGTGCTATGCAAATTCAGCCATTTAGAGAGTATGGCTGAATTCGCATCGCATCCTGACCAAACTCGCACAGGACCCATTTTTTGTTACGCAGCAGATTCAGATCACATGGGTGTTCCCATCCATGCAATCTGATTCCTGTCCGAATTTGCAGTTTGCAGTGGGATCTGCAAACTGATTTGGGGGTCTCATTAGCTTTCTATTGACACACCTAGCAGTTTGCATATGACAGTGGGAACTATCTAAGTCGTTTGCGATGCGGGAACCCTCAGTGGATTCGCAGGGTTCCCGCATCGCACTAGTGTGAACCAGCACTGATAAGTCCTCTTCTCATTTATATTTACATAGTCCTTACAGATATACATCAGCAGGAAGTGTAATGTGGCTAGAAACAGGAAGTGCTGTGTGCACATGGGTTGCAAGCAATTGTGTGGTGACGCCAAATAAATCAATGAACCCCACCCACACCTCATATAGCTCCCACATCCTCCCCTACATTGATCAAAAATGTAATTTCAACTTGCTTGCGACTATAATGTATTGTCCCCCCAAACCATACCAAGCCCTTTGGCTCAGGGATGGATTTTAAGGGGAAGCCCACTCCAAATTTTATTACAAACCGCTGGGGGATTCCCCCAAACTCCAGACCCTTTCTGCATATGCAGTCTGGAGGTCAGGATGGGGGGACAAGTGAGGGCCCGCCCCCTCCTGGAACAAACCAGGCCACTAGGGTTGCCACATCATCCCTTTAAACCCAAACACATATGAATTACACAGGTTCTGAGGCTAATTTAATGCAGATAAGGCACCAAGTGAGTTTAATTACCACCTTAATCAGCCTCAGAACCTGTGTAATTAATATATGTTCGGTTTTACAGGGATGAGGTGGCAACCCTACAGGCCACATGCCTTTAACATGAGGGGGTGTGTGCTTTGGGGTGGGGGGGCTCTGCGCGCCCCCCCCTCAAAGCCTCTTGTACCTAGGTTGATAGGGACAAGGACCTCTTCCCGACAACTGTGGTGGTTGGGGGGCTGATCGAAATGTGGATGCCCCCATTAGCAAGGGGGCCACCAGATCCTGGCCCCCCATGTGAATGAGTATTGGGTACATCATGCCCATTCACCTAAAAAGTGTAAACATGCATTTAAAAATGGAGACATTTTTTGTCCCATCTTTTAAGCTAAAAAAGTGTCCCGCGTTGTACATCCATGGTCAATAGGGATGGGCCCCCGGTTCGACTCAACAGTATGTTCGAATCGAACATCGGGGGTTGCCAAATCCTGAACATTATGGGGTGCTGGTGGGAAATTTGAATGGCCCATAATGCAGTGAAATTGTGGGGAAATGTTGTCCGCTGATTGGCTCTAACTATGACTCCTCCTAACTATGCTCCCTCTGAGGGTTTGCTTTTGGTGACAGTGGATATTACCTCTCTATACACGGTCATACCCCATGATTTGGGTTTATTTGCTGTTAGATATTATTTAGAAAGAGACTCGGAACTGTCCCAGGAGCAGGTGAATTTTATTATGTAGTTGCTGGAGTTCGCTGCAACCCACAACTACTTCTGGTTTGACCAGAGGTACTATAGTCAAATTAGGGGGGTTGCAATGGGTGCCAAATACGCACCCAGCCTTGCGAACTTTTTTATGGCCCTATGGGAGGAGGATGTCATCTATGCCCGACGGAGACCAGAAGTGGTGCTTTGGGCCAGATATATAGATGACATCCTCCTCCTATGGGATGGTGACTCTGTGAGTCTAAAAGATTTTTTTGAATCACTCAATTGCAATGATAGGGGCATAGAATTGCATTATGTGGCCCATCCAGAGAAAGTGAATTTTCTGGATCTCAATATAGAGATAAAAAATTGCCAGTTTGTCACTTCGACCTATTTTAAGGCCTCCGACCGGAACTCGATTATTCCGCTAAACAGTTGCCATCACTCTCCCTGGCTCAGGGGAGTTCCCAAGAGCCAATATATGTGGCTTCGCTGCAACTGTACAGAATTGGGAGATTTTCTTCAACAGTCAGAAATTCTAACTCATAGGTCTAGGGAAAAGGGTTATAGTAATGAATTTTTGTCGTATAGCTTGGAGGAGGTCTCGAAGATCAATAGGGAGGATCTCCTTGGGGAGAGGCCTAGAGAGGCGAGGGATCATAACTCCCCCCAACTACCGTTCATTACCACATATTCCCATCAAGCAAAACAGGTCAAACAGATAATCTCCAAACACTGGCATATTCTTAAGAGTGATCGGGTCTTAGGGGGTAGTCTCCCCGACCTTTCCACTGTCATCTATAGAGGAGCCTCCTCTTTGGGGAATAGGGTGGCCCCTAGTGTTTTTGATCCCCCTATCAAAAATCTGTCCTTTTTTCAGGAATTGACCGCAAGTGTAGGGTTTGCTCTTTGAATAGTCTCTCTGGAAGGAGAACCCAATCCTTTGTATTTACCAGCAGATCGGTTCAATTCAGTATTAGGCCTTTCATTACGTGTACCACTAAGTCTGTATTTAACCTAGTCCAATGTCCATGTGGGTTGCAGTATGTGGGCCGGACTAAACGGCCGTTACAAGTTCGGCTCAACAAACATATTACCAATATATGTAATGGTTTTAAGAACCACTGCCTGTCAAAACATTACCGTGACCATCATAATAGGGATCCCTCCAAAACCCTTTTTTTGGGGATTGACCATTACAAGCCCCATTGGCGGGGGGGGGTCTTTGATCAGGGGCATCTCTAAACTTGAAATGTCTTGGATCTATAGGCTTAGATCCTATACCCCATATGGGTTGAATGTGAACACAGATGTGAACGCCTTTATAGACAATTCATAAACTATACAACCTCTATATCCATTTTTTTAATCTAGGTGGAGAGTGGATAGAGCAATATTATGGGTGGATGTATGTAGGCCGCTATTATATGGATTGGGAACTGAGGATTTTTATTCCCCTCCCCCTAAATATGGGGGGTGTCTAACTCTTACCAAATTTGGCAGGCAGGTGAAGTTTCCAACCTATACATGTATCAATTTTAATTTTATTTTTTATGTATATTATGGAGGAAGAAGAGCCCGCCCCTTTTTTTGTCCTTTTTTTCCCCTCTCTTTTTTTCTTTTTTTGCCCTTTTTTTTTTGCCTTTTTTTTGTTTTGTTTTTCTCTTGTTTTCCTCCCCGTTTTGTTATGTTAGGTATGTGACTTAACTCTGTAAACTGGGTTTGAAGCGTGACCAACCGTATATATATTTTATATTATCATTAACTTTTCTAATATTTATAATAATAATTTATCCCTTCTTTTCCAAACATATGTGTGTAATAAATCATTTTTATACATATTTTTAAAGATTAGAATTTATGTTGGAAGAGTCCTGCCTGCTGCCTTTAATCTTGAATGATATTAGGGCAAAATGATTCCTCTTCCAGGGAATGAGAAGGCCGCTCATGTTTCAGACCTAGGAGCGGCCACTGTATATATAAGTTGTGACTCAGTGGCGCGCCCTATCCCCAGACGACATCAGTTTTGACTAAACGTACGTCGGGAGGGTGCTCTGACGTCACCAGAAGTGCTTTTACTATCCCGGAGTACAGGAGGCGGCCGGTTCACTTGTTTTTTACGCTGCTAATTGCTGTATTCTTGTGAGTATTTTCTATTTTATTATTAAATTGGTGCTATTAGTACTTCACTATTGGAGCTTCCTTTGTTCCTTTGTCGGTGCCCACGGCTATACCCACCTGTCGGAACGAGGAGTGTATTGTGGACACTCTATATCCAGGAAGGTGATTAAGCACCCACACTCTAAGGGGAGATCCATAAGGTGACATAAGACTCTGGAGGAACCTGGTGTTACTACCCCTAAGGAGCAGTGACCCGGAGAGTTTGTTTCATGCAGAGTAAGCCTCCTAATATCTTGGTGGTGGACACACATGAAGTTTGAATACACTGGGTGACCTGTCAGAAGTTGTCACCGGATGCTATTATGTTATTGCATTTAGATGGACTCAATTGCTGATTAACTAGAGTTTTCATCATATTTGCACTCACTTTTTAGTGCAGCTTTTTAAATTATATTTTGGTATTGTTTAGTTCTAGCTGCTGCTTCATGTTGTGACCTTAGCGCGGTTTAGCCTTCCCTTAGAATAAAACCTAACTGGCGGGGCAGGACATGGCGTCAGCGTAAGCCCGCGCCAGACCTCGGAGCGAGAGCTGCCGCACACTCCAGCGGAGATGGAGACACACAGGAGGGTTTGACAGGCTTCCACGCGCCCGCGCTGCATACCTAGACCCGGCGAAGCAGACATAACACCCCCCCTCCACCCGCACCAAAGCCTGATCGGGTGACTGGAAGATCACGAGTCCTCACAAGGTACTTGGGAGTGAAGGAGCCGGAGAGCAGGAAAGGAAAGGAGAAGTGCCGCCGCAAACAGGGGAACCAGACCTGGATCAGCCTGCACCCCTGCCGGACCCAACACAGGAGAGAAAAGGGGACTGGAACTTGCACCGGGGAGCCGGTAAGTGCCGGGGATAGGGGGGAGCTGACACGGCGGCACCTGGAGGATTGCAGTCCCAAGCGGGGAGCTGACCTGCCAGCACAACAGGAGGACAGGCTGGAGAGAAAGGTGAGGAGGGGGTTGGGCACTACTAGAGCCAGAGAAGACATTAAACATGGAACGGGCTCGGTGAGCATCTGACAGGATCAGGGACCCCCACAACAACGGGTTATTTTCCTGCTCCCTGCCTCTCTCCTACCACAAGCTTCTCAAACTAGATTGAGCTGCTAATAACTGACGGGCTGAAAGTGCTTCATACAGACCCCTCCTCCTCCCCCTCAACATTGCAAGACAACACAGACAGTGCAGAGCAGTCTCCCCCAGCACTGAGACAGTGGCACCAGGACCCCATATAAAACCCAGCCTGTTTAAGCAATACAGACATTGTATTAGGATGAGACCAACCCAGAGTTAATAGCTCCATTTCTACCCCTGCAAGAACTATTTCACTATCTCCCTTACTACCCCTATTGGATGGGAACCACAAAAAAGAGACCCCATAGCACCCTTTAAATCCCTAGGAGAACCCTGTGGCAAAGAGGGGATAACCCAAGGAAGAGAAAAACACTGCACCTCGTTGCTTCAAAGGAAAAAAAAGAGAGGGGAAATACATAGATAAACAAAATTAGAAACATATAAAACACACAAACCCACCAGACACAAAGAAGAACATAAAGAGACCTGCAGGGTTACCTGGGGACCCATCCCTCCCCTATATCCGAGATCAAGCCCAGGAAAAGGGAGAAATGGGCAAAGTGGTGAAAGGCGGGGGAGGCAACCCGCCAAGGGCGAGCGCAAGCCCAAACACAATAAAAAAGTTTATGGTCCAGGAAAAGGGGCAGGTTAGCCCGACTGAACAGTCCGGAACAAGGAGCAAACAAAAAGAAAGCGGTAAAGGACCACAAAAAAGACTCTCACAAGGAACAGACCCTGGGGCCCAAGGGAGAAGTGACCAGTTAAACATGATAACGGAAGAACAGCAAAAGGAAATGCAGATGCCTACAAAAATGGAAATGGCGGAAATGTTTGAGAGGCTAGAGAGATCCCTTAAAGGGGACATGACCGGCATAGATTTGGGCCATATACTAAGGAGAGTAGAAGAAACAGAAGAGAAAATTGATAAACAGGCTGGGGAGATTTAAAAGCTGAGGGAACAGATGTCCAGAATCCGAAAAGAGCAGAGAAACATCAAATATAGACTGAAAGACCAGGAGAACCATAGCAGAAGGAAGAACCTCAGAATACAAGGAATACCAGAAGCCCCACAGACACAACTAGAGGACCTGCAAAACACTATGGACAAAGTGTTCGGCCCCATGCTAGGAAAGATGCCCTCAGAGAAGATAAAGATCGAAAGAGTGCACAGAATTCGGAAACCTAGCAATATGGGAAAAGAGGTACCTAGAGATGTCATCGTCCGGTTTCATAACTATAGGGATAAAGAGGAAATATGGCAAAAATTGAAATCTAGAAGCCCAGTAAGGTACGAAGAAGAGGAAATAAAAGTATTTGCGGACCTCGCCAGGGAAACAAGAGAGAGAAGAAAAACACTTAAACCATTACTAGACCAGATGAGAGCGCAGGGGGTTCCCAGCTGCGCTCATAGGTAAAAAAGATGGAAGATCGGCAACACTGAGGTTCCCGGAAGAAACAAAGAACTTCTGCAAAAAACTGGACATAAGTAAACCTGACATACCCGGCTGGAATGAAGAAGAAGTAACGCTAGATATGGGGCAAGAAGAGACGTGGGAGAAGATAACATAAAAGAGGACTAAGAAAACGACCAAGCAGAGGGGGTGGAAAAGAAGGGAAGAGGGGGAGGAGGGAGGGGGGGAGGAAAGAAAAGAGAAAAGGAGAGGAGATAAGGTGACGGGGATGGGGTGGATAGGTGAAGAAGCGAGGGAGCGGCGGGCGGAGCGGCGGGCGGAGCTCCGGGGTCGGGTGGACGAAGGGATACTCAGAGGAAGAGAACAACAACTCGGAAACTGGCGCAAGGAAAAGCTCCAGCCCCTAGGGGCAACCGGGATGGGGGAAGTATTGCCCCCCCTTCAGGTGGAAAGGTCTCGGGAGGACCTATAAGCCCCTCAGGGATTGGGGGAGGGGAGGGGGGACGGGAGGGGGGATCCAGGTCTTCCAGGAAGGTAGGGTGCAGAAGATAGGCGATAGAAGGGGAAGAGGGCAGCTTAAAATACTGGTAGCTCCCCGCCCCTCCCCCCCTCCGGTTTTGGGGGGGGATGGGAGATGGAGGGGTAAAGACAAGAGAAAATGGTAGTGGCTATAACATATAATGTTTGCGGAATGGGAAGCCCAGTAAAGAGGTATAAAATTCTACAAGAATTAAAACGATACTCAGCTGAAATCGTATTTCTGCAAGAGACACACCTAACACTAGACACCAATATAAGAATTTACTCGAAAAATTTCCCAAATTGGTATTATGGAGACTCCCCGACGAAAAGAGCGAAGGGGGTGGCTATTGGTTTTTCGCAGAAAATACGGTTCACACTGGGGGAAAGGCTGACGGACCCAGGAGGGAGGTATATATTCCTGAAAGGAAGGTTGAATAATCAAGAATGCACCCTAGTAAATGTATATTGCCCAAACAAAAATCCTGCGGGTTTCCTCTCCAAGGTACTGGAAAAACCTCTCCTTTGGGCGTCCTAAAAACAAACCCGTTA
>BLSH010530498.1:557908-569640 GCA_018402905.1 Glandirana rugosa
GAAGGGAAGAAGGGGAGGAGGGGGGGAGGAGAGAAAAGGAGAGGAGATAAGGTGACGGGGGCGGGGTGGATGGGTGAAGAAGTGAGGGTGCGGCAGGCAGATCTCCGGGGTCAGGTGGGCGAAGGGATACTCAGAGGAAGAGAACAGCAACTCGGAAACTGGCACAAGGAAAAGCTCCAGCCCCTAAGGGCAACCGGTATGGGGGAAGTATTGTCCCCCTTCAGGTGGAAAGGTCTCGGGAAGACCTATAAGCCCCTTAGGGATTGGGGGGGAGGGGGGATGGGAGGGGGGATCCAGGTCTTCCAGGAAGGTAGGGTGCAGAAGAAAGGCGATAGAAGGGGAAGAGGGCAGCCTAAAATACAGGTAGCTCCCCGCCCCTCCCCCCCCCCTCCGCTTTTGGGGGGGGACGGGCGATGGAGGGGTAAGGACAAGAGAAAATGGTAGTGGCTATAACATACAACGCTCGCGGAAATCGAAGCCCAGTAAAGAGGTATAAAATCCTACAAGAATTAAAATGGTACTCAGCTGAAATCGTATTTCTGCAAGAGACACACCTAACACTAGACACCAATATAAGAATTTACTCGAAAAATTTCCCAAATTGGTATTATGGAGACTCCCCGACGAAAAGAGCGAAGGGGGTGGCTATTGGTTTTTCGCAGAAAATACGGTTCACACTGGGGGAAAGGCTGACGGACCCAGGAGGGAGGTATATATTCCTGAAAGGAAGGTTGAATAATCAAGAATGCACCCTAGTAAATGTATATTGCCCAAACAAAAATCCTGCGGGTTTCCTCTCCAAGGTACTGGAAAAACTGATGGATTTTAAGAGAGGCTTTGTAATAGTAGCAGGAGACTTCAATTTTGGAATGGACCAGGAACTGGATAGTACCTCCCGTGCACGAGGGATATCGAACGATAAGAGAAGGGGAGTAAAAAGGAAGATCTATCAAAACCAGCTGATAGACATATGGAGAATATTTCACCCCAAGGTGAAGGATTACACGTTCTTTTCCCACGTGCACGGGACCTATTCCAGGCTTGATTACATCATGGTGGAACACAGAATCCTGGAACAGGTAGAAAAAACAAATATTGAGGTATTAACCTTGTCAGACCATGCCCCAGTAACTATGGTATTGGATCTTAAGGAGGCTGGAGGGAGGAATTATGAGTGGAGATTAAATGAGGAACTGCTAAACGACAGAGAAACTATCGAGAGAATAAAAAGAGAAATAAGAGAATATTTTGAAATAAACACCACAGAGGGGATCTCCGCCTCAACAGTATGGGAGGCGCATAAGGCCTACATAAGAGGGGTATTAATTGCCATAGAAGCAGAAAAAAAGAAGGAAAGAAGCAGAAGATCAAGAGACCCGAATTACATTTAACAAAATAAGAAAAGAGAGGTATGAAGGGGGCAACAAAGTAGGGAAACATCTAGCTAGAATCCTGAATAGAAAAAAAAAACAGGAACTATATAGAAAGGATACAGAGTGAGACTGGGAATTTAACATATAAAACAAGAGAAATAGTAAAAAGCTTCCAGGAGTATTACAGGAAGTTATACTCAGAACAGAGAAAAGGCAGAATCAGGGAATTTTTAGAAGCAGCCAAGCTACCGAGAATAGAAGAGGCAAATATAAGTATCTTAGAAGCCCCAATAACAGAAGAAGAAATCGACCGAGCAATTATGAGTACAGCATCAGGGAAAAGCCCTGGGCCAGACGGGTTCTCAATCAGCTATTATAAAAAATTTAAGGAAATCCTGGTCCCGAAAGCATGTCATTATATGAATGGTATTGGAAGTAGCTGGGACATGAGAAATGAAGCCTTGATGGCTACAATCACTGTCATTCCAAAGGAGGGGAAAGATAAACACCTCTGTTCCAGCTACAGACCAATAGCATTGCTAAATGCAGACATAAAAATTCTTTCCAAAGTACTAGCCCTTAGACTTAAGGGAGAGATAAAACACTTGATAAATACGGATCAAGTGGGATTCGTAGAGGGAAGAGAAGGGAAAGACAATGGGATCAGGACTTTACTGTTAATCCAAAAAATTGAGAAAGAGGGAACTCCCAGTCTACTCCTGTCAATAGATGCTGAAAAAGCATTTGACAGGGTAGACTGGGAGTTCATGTTCCAGACATTGGAGAAGGTGGGCATAGGGGGAAGGATGATGGAATGGATCAGAGCGCTGTACAACCACCCGAAAGCCAAAGTAAGAGTGAACGGGTCATTGTCATCCCCTATAGAGGTGGAAAACGGGACAAGACAGGGATGCCCCCTGTCACCGTTACTGTTTATTATCTCTATGGAACCCCTGCTAGCGACGATTAGGAACAACAGAGAAATTAGGGGCTTTCAAGTGGGAGAAGAGGAGCATAAAATAGCGGTTTACGCCGATGATATTCTAATATACGTCAGCAACCCGAGAGACTCTCTACATAACCTAATGAAGGTCCTGAAAACATATGGGGAATTATCTCATTTTAAAATCAACTATAGTAAGTCCGAAGCCATGTTCATAAATAACAGCAAAAAGGAGGGGAGAGAGATACAGAGGGAATTTCCCTTAAAATGGAATAACGAAAACTTAAAGCGGAGTTCCACCCTAAAGTGGAACTTCCGCTGGTTGGATTCCCCCCCCCCTCAGGTGTCACATTTGGCACCTTTCGGGGGGGAGGGGGAAGAGGACACCTTTTCCACACTTCCGGGAGCTCTGGCCGGCGGACGCGGCCGCTGACGTCAGAAGCCCGGCTCCCTCCTCCCTGCTCGCTCTGCTACTGGCCGCCTGGCCAGTAGCAGAGCGCTGCAGAGCTCGCGCATGCGCGGTAAGGTGCCCGGCGTGAAGCTGTACTGCTTACACGTCCGGGTTCCCTTACCCGCGATGGAGGCGGCTGCACCCGTCCCCCGATCCGAAGATCGGCGGCGGGTGCCGACATCGCTGGACTCCAGGACAGGTAAGTGTCCTAATATTAAAAGTCAGCAGCTACTGTATGTGTAGCTGCTGACTTTTAATTTTTTTTTTTAGCCCGGACCTCCGCTTTAAGCTTTTTGGGAATAAAGATCACTCGCAACATGGAGGAGTTATATCAGCAAAATTATATTCCCCTACTGAACGAGATAAAAGAGGAAATAAGGAGAATCACTTACAGACCCTTATCATGGATAGGGCGGATAAATGCAATAAAAATGGTAATATTACCAAAAATTACATACAAATTTCAAATGCTGCCAATACACGTCC
The DNA here is from genome assembly GCA_018402905.1 of Glandirana rugosa. Classification (NCBI taxonomy): domain Eukaryota; kingdom Metazoa; phylum Chordata; class Amphibia; order Anura; family Ranidae; genus Glandirana; species Glandirana rugosa. The sequence continues at coordinate 561,162 of BLSH010530498.1, forward strand.
CACAAGAATTTTTTCAGATTATGAAGAAGACCCTAACACGTTTTATATGGCGAAATAAGAAACCGAGGATAAAAACAACGGTGTTGAATAGGGGGAAGAAAAGAGGAGGGCTTGCACTACCAGACATAAAAAAATATTACTTAGCAAATATATTGGCACGAGCAATTGGATGGGCCCATAACGGGAGTGGGAAAAAATGGATAAAAATAGAAAATACACTCAGCAAAACACAACTAGGAAAAATGATTTGGATACCACCGAAATTTAGAAATCTAGATGCAAACACTAGCGACCTCACACACAAAGCACTAAGAGTTTGGGACAACACATTAAAAATAGTAAAATGGAAGTATAACTCACCACTTACACCACTACAGGGGACAGGGTATTTTGCACCCGGACAGGAAGAAAGACACGGGAAATGGATTAAAGATGAGTCAATAAAACTAAGGGATATAATGAACAACGAGAAAATAAAGATATTAGAGGAATTAAAACATATTGAGAAATTCATTAAGATCAATGAATGGCGGTTCTTCCAACTGAAACACTTTGTGGACAACCTACCAAAACCACTGAGGAATGGGAGTGACCTGTCGACATTAGAAAAAGCGTGTATGAGAGGGGATAAAAAAGGAGGGGTGTCCGAAATGTACAAAGTGTTGCAGGAATTGGGTGAAGAGGAACGGCCTCCATTTATTGATAGGTGGGAGGAAGAATTGGGAACACGAAAGACAGACCAACAGTGGTGGAAGATAATGATGCAGGCACATAAGACAGCGATAGACTGCAAAACATGGGAGATAAACTATAAATGTATCTCCCGATGGTATTGGACACCAGCTAGAGAGGTAAAATTCCAAAAGGACAAGACAGGAAAATGCTGGAGAGGATGTGATGAAAAAGGGACAATGGCACACTTATGGTGGGACTGTTCAATTATTAAAGAATACTGGGGAAAGGTAATAGAGTTAATAAAAACAATAACTCAAGAAGAAATAAAGTTAGACCCCTGGGTGTGCCTATTCCACTTGAAAGAAAAGCCCACGAAACAGTACACAAAAACGCTAGTGCCAACACTCTTAAATGTAGCCAAGAATCTAATACCAAAAAACTGGCAAAAGAAAGAACATCCGTCGCTAAGGGAATGGTGCTACAGAGTGGAAGAAATAGCAAACCTGGAGCACTTGAATATTGATTCTGATAGCGAAATAGACGAGTCCACCCAAAGAAAGGGAAAATGGGAAACGTGGGCGAGCTTTAAAAAATCACAAAAATATCTATAGATATTAGGTGTGGAGATGGGACAGTGATGGAAGACCTGGAGGGGGGAGGGGGGTAGGGAAGAAGGGGAAGAGGGTATGTAGAAAGAATCTGGATAAATAAAGGAACTAAAGATTCTAAAGCAGACAAAAAAAAAAAAAGAATAAAACCTAACTGAGGTCACCGCCAGGCCTATCAGGGGGTTAAAACCTATATAAGGTATATAAAGTCGTGCTCATAAGTTTACATACCCTGGCAGAATTTATGATTTCTTGGCCATTTCTCAGAGAATATGAATGATAGCACAAAAACATTTCTTTCACTCGTGGTTAGCGTTTGGCTGAAGCCATTTCTTATCAAACAACTGTGTTTACTCTCTTTAAATCATAATGACAACAGAAGCTACCCAAATTTACCTGATCAAAAGTTTACATACCCTGGTGATTTTGGCTTGATAACATGCACACAAGTTGACACAAAAGGATTTGAATGGCTATTAAAGGTAATTGTGACAAGACTAACTTTGGACAGGGGGCCCGTGGAACCCAGAATCCCTTGGAGAGGTTGGGAAACCCTTGTCTCAGCTCACCAGGCCCCTCTAATGTCTAACTCACCCTGTGTCTTTTAGGTGCACAGGGTGACCAAGGAATTGGACAGCTATTTAATGGACTTAATGGTTACTTGTGAATTGTGTGTTTATACAAATAACAATGTGCTTTGTAGTTTGTGATTTAGCAGATGGTACATCTAGCCTTAAAGATCACCTAGGCTGGTTAAAAGACTAGATAATTAGTTCATGGTAATGAAGTAATGTGATCAGGAGGGGAGGGGGGAAAGTGCTCCTGATATGGTATATATATATATATATATATATATATGTGTGTTGTTGGTTCAAATAAAGAGTCCATGTTCCTACAAGCTAGTGTCGTATAGTTTGTTCGGGTGACTATAACATATGATCTCTGATGTTCGGACTTAGGGAAGTGGTATTCTGACGGAAGTACTCAAGCGGAGTGGGTCGGTTTCGTTACATTGGTGGCAATCGGTGGGATCGTGCTTCCTGGCTGTGAACAAGTCCAAACCACCACCAGGATCCAAGGTCGGGACAGCAGACTTCGGTCATCTCAGCGGAGATATGGATCTGGCATCAAAATTGCAGGAGCTGCTGCGGAGCGCCCTTTCAGCAATCCCTAGGACTGTGTCTGCGGATCAGTACATGGAGATCAGTCAGCAGATTCGGGTGCAGGTCTGGATTGGAGCCCTCCAGGTCGCTGGTAGACACCAAGGAAAGTGCTTTCCAGACCCAGAGCAACGAGCCAGTGACCAGCGGGAGTTGCGTTTGCCATTCCTAGGAAAGCAGCCCCAGGAGCAATGAGTGTTTGAGTTGGAGATAGAGCTGGACCATCGGTATCGGGCTCTGCAATGGCATGCAGAGGAATATTTAGGGGAGACAGCCGAATGCTCTCTGGAGGGATATGACTTTGGTGGTCCTGGATTGCTGTGGGAGTGCCTTACAGATGGTTTTGTGTTTGGTGAAGGAGGGCCTACCCTTGAGGACCTGCGAGATTACAGAGAGGCCATGCTCGGTCTTGCAGGGGTCTCAGAGCTTAAACTGGACATGGAATATCTGCTAAGGAAGGAACAACATCTGGAAAGGGCATACAGGGAACTGTTAGAACAAATTCAGCAGCATGCCCTGGAATTAACAGCAGAAACTCTGGAGATGGCCGGCCCCAAAGCTGAAGTGCTGACAACAGGGCAGTGCTTTGCTAACCTCCGCCCAGCACCAACAACATCAGGGCCATACTTCACTGAGCTCTGGTTAGCACCAGTAACATCCTCTATGTTCTATGTACCGAAGATGGTGAAATCTCTATCCCCAGACACCAGTTCCAGAGACTGGGGAGTTATTAGTCTTTTTCGCACAGGAGAAACAACCCAGTGACCCTCCAGTAGAAGAGCTGGCAATGGGGCAGAGTGCTGCTGACCTCTGTCCTCAACTAACAGAAGATGGAGGTCCTGTGAAAGTGGATGGGACTTCAGTCTCCACTGACATAGCCCCAGGAAATAGTCCAGCTCTGAAACCGGAGGATGCCAGCCATGCTTTGCAAGCACTAGGGGATTATCATCAAGTACACCTGCATGGGATTTCAGTTTCACCTGTGTACCCCAGGGATGCTGGGTAGTCGGCCCAGATCCCCAACAGCCTGATCAAGTGAGCCCAGCCAGCCTGTCTTCTTTCCAATAGCTGACAGGACTCCAGGGAGAAGGGCCAGTTCATACTTCTTCCCAGCGGCGAGTATGTTCTCCGAGAGAGGCAGAGGTTGGCTGGGTGAGTAATGCTTTGCTTGGGACAATTTGTTTGGGGTACTGTGTGGGTAAAGACATTGGGGGACTGGAACTACCAACTAACTTCGGAGTCAAACCATCTGGGGTCTCCTCCTGTGTTAGTCTTCTGCCGAAAGGGGAGAGATGTGGCAAGACTAACTTTGGACAGGGGGCCCATGGAACACACAATCCCTTGGAGAGGTTGGGAAACCCTTGTCTCAGCTCACCAGGCCCCTCTTATGTCTAAGTCACCCTGTGTCTTTTAGGTGCACAGGGTGACCAAGGAATTGGACAGCTATTTAATGGATTTCATGGTTACTTGTGAATTGTGTGTTTATACTAATAACAATGTGCTTTGTAGTTTGTGATTTAGCAGATGGTACGTCTAGCCTTGAAGATCACCTAGGCTGGTTAAAAGACTAGATAATTAGTTCATGTTAATGAAGTAATGTGATCAGGAGGGGAGGGGGGAAAGTGCTCCTGATATGGTATATATATTTGTGTGTGTTGGTTCAAATAAAGAGTCCATGTTTCTACAAGCTAGTGTCGTATAGTTTGTTCGGGTGGCTATAACATCTGATCTCTGATGTTCGGACTTAGGAAAGCGGTATTCTGACGGAAGTACTCAAGCGGAGTGGGTCGGTTCCGTTACAGTAACCATCCTCACCGGTGGTCTGTTTTCTTGTAATTAGTGTGTGTGTATAAAAGGTCAATGAGTTTCTGGACTCCTGACAGACCCTTGCATCTTTCATCCAGTGCTGCACTGACGTTTTTGGATTCTGAGTCATGGGGAAAGCAAAAGCATTGTCAAAGGATATGCCGGAAAAGGTAGTTGAACTGTATAAAACAGGAAAGGGATATAAAAATAATCCAGGAGGTGCATGCGCGGAGCCCCGCAAGATGGCAGCTTAGCTAAGGAGCTCCGCCCCGCTCGTCCACACAAGTGCTCCTGATAGCAGGCGGCGGCTCTCCAGCAGCGGGCACAACACAGGCAGGAAACAACCATGCACACTCTGACAGTGGCGGGGCACCTTAGGAGGAACCTGGAAGCCCACTTTCATCAATCTCCTCAGGCAGGTGGGTCTTTCAATATGGCGGTGGAACGGCCGCTCAGGGATACACAGCCCCTGACACAGCCTGGATCATCCCCGTGGCAGGATCACTTGCAGGAGGAGGTAGGTGGCAATTCACCCCTGCATACAGCCCAGGACATACCAGCTTCCCCTGCCTCCACATTCTCCCTTATAAACCAAACACTGGATGGGATGCTGATGTCCCCACAGGCTGCAGACTCTCCTAGGCCTACCATGCTCCCTCCTGAGCTAGGCATGACTAATGCACAAACACCAGACATTAACTACATGTTCACTAAATTTGCAGAAATGCTGGACAGGGGACTATCACAGACGGCTGATAAAAAAAACTTCTGACATCAAGTTTGACCTTCAAGCCTTAGGCATTCGCATTGAGGTGATTGAATCTAAAGTGGACAGCACAGTACATAGGGTTAATCAAAACACTGACCAAATTCAAGACCCTCATAATCAGATAGAGGGCTCTATGGCCAAAATCGATGATCTGGAAAACAAATCGAGAAGACTGAATTTTAGAATTGGGGCCTTCCTGAAACGGTCACGGATGTGACTGAAGCTGTCAACTCCTTGATTAAAACACTCATACCGGACATACGTCCCCACAGACTGGAGCGGGACAGAAAGCACAGAGTGCTTGGCCCTCCATGCTGATATTGTAGTTAAGCCCCTTTTCTACAATGTCAAAGAAGAGGTCATGAAGAAAGCTCGCTCCACTCCTAATATTCAAATTATGGGACATCCGGTTCAGATATTTGTGGACATCTCCCCATACATGATACAGAAAAGGAGAGCACTTAAACCCCTCCTTACAGTCCTAACCCAACAAAGAATCAAGTATTGGTGGCTTTTCCCTTTCAGTCTGAAACTTCCAGGAGGGAGAACGCATTCTGCAGCACCTGGGCATCATCTCTAAGGAACCAACTTCCCCAATGCAGGCATCCTCTTCTGGATTATCTAAACGACCACTTCCATCTAGCCCTCTGGCTTCCCTCTGGCAGAAACCCAAAACAAAGATGGCCAAAGAAGGACTACATCCTTGAAAGGAATCTGATACTTCCAAGGTTTTTCCTCATCTCCCACTAATCCTTTTATTGGAGATACAGGCCCGTACAATCCTGGGTTATTCCCAGACTTACAACTTTTGTTCAATTACTCCCCCCTCCCCCTAAGTTTACGTTGGGCTTTAATCAGCTTATCACCTTCACATTCTCTTACAGTAAAGGGCAGACCTTGTTGGAGTTATCCTCCTCAAAAGGCCTGACATATGGATCACCCCTCTTAAGGATCCTATAGACCTAACTTTATACAGAATGTCATCTAGAGGACAACAACACTTCAGCTCTTGATACCCTCCATAAACTGTTGGACCCAGACTACCTGAATTATTAGGACCCCCTAAAGAAGATTTCTCGGTCTATCCAATCTCGTAAATTTTTTGCCGAACTATTTGATCGAGGACAATTTTTCTGTCCCAATAGTATAAGACCCGGTTGAATCTATTTAGTGATAACCCCCTCTTTCTACAGTTTATACCCCCCCCAAAGGGGTCGGCCCCGCTGTTTTGTTTTACACTATATATTCACTTATTGCTAACTTGATGTTAATTAGGTTGTTGTGGGTAATGCCTCTTAGTTCAAGGCTTTTGGTTATGCTAAAACCGGGAATGCTGTGGACCATGCAGTACACATGCACCCCACCCTGTTCATGAAAACGGGTCTACACCCCTTTTCTGGACAGGATCTTCTCCCCTCACGGGAGGGATCCGTACTGATTTTGTTGATAGTGGAGATTTTTCTCCACTGTCCTTCTCTTGATATTCTTGAATTCTCTTCTTTTTCCTCTCTTCCTTATCTTCTCCTAATTAACACCTCTGTTTCTTTCTTAGAGACCGATCAATCTCTACACTATCAAAGCACTACAGACTACTGGAACATAATCTCCCACTTGGAATCTCCTCCCAGCATCCAAATCAAACATACAGTCCTGAAGTAGACGACCTGGTTGCATTTGTGATTTGCTTTGACTCTCTCCATGGCTGACACCACACCTACCTTACATTCATTGCGGTTTGCATCTCATAATGTCCAGGGGCTCAACTCTCCTGTCAAGAGACAGAAAATTTTCCAATATTATCATGAACAGAAAATAGACGTCATATTTCTTCAAGAGATGCACTTTCCTAAATCCTATAATCCCTCCTATATTCACCCAAAATTCCAGAGGTTTTATTTAGCCAATGCAGAGAACAAAACGCAAGGTGTAGCCATCCTGTTCTCCCGTAACTATCAATTCACCGTTCTCTTGGAATTTAAAGACCCTGAGGGTAGGTTTATCCTAATCAAAGGCCATATTGATAACCAACTTTACTCCTGAGTATCCTATTATGCCCCAAACACAGGACAATCACAATTCTTCAGTAAGCTATTTACCACCCTCAATCCCTTGCTTCAGGGTTTTATAATATACTCCAATGTGTTCTTTGATGACAAACTAGATAAATACCGCCCCCCCCCCCCCCAGGAAAGGAGTATACTCATCCCGCCAAGCAGAGTCTCAATATTGCCAGGCAATTATACCACCAAATTTGAGTGGATTATGGAGAGAGACTAATCCGAAACCCAAGGACTACATGCACTATTTAAGCCCACACAGCATGTTTTCAAGACTAGATAATTTTTTCTTACCAGCCAGACAACTCCCGCTTATATCTAAAAGTCTCATAAAAGACTCAGCCTGGTCGGACCACTCACTTGTTCTACTCATAATAAATGGTTTAACGGGGCAGTGAAAGGAATATCGCTGGAGGCTCATTGCGTCAATATTGAGCAACTCAACCCATGTTTTAGAAATCGAGAAAGAAATTAAGGACTTTGCTTACAACAACACGACCGACATCTCCCCTGTCACCTTGTGGGCGGCTCACAAGGCCTATATTAGAGGGAAAATCATTCAAATTGCCTCTAGAATCAAACTTGAAAATGAGTTTCCACAATTAAGAAAACAACATAAATGGAATCCCACAGCAGTCTCAGCTAACTTAGCTGAAAAGCGCATACTGCTCTAAACCTGGCACTCACTGCGACAGCAGAGAAAAGCCTTCGCTGGGATTGCGGATGCCTATACCATCAGACAAATAAGATGGGGTCTATGTTAGTCCATAGATTAACACCCAAGATCAAGGTTAGGACTATTAGAAAATAAAACTGAGCAATGGCACCCTTTCCCAGAACCCCCAGAAAATCATGGAAACTTTCCACTAATTTTACCGCAATTTATACTGTCAGGTTCCCTCTAGGAATAAGACTAAGGCCACGGAAACATTCCTTAACTCACTAAATATACCGATAATTAACGACCACCACAGGGAGAGACTAGAAGCCCCAATTTCTGCAGAGGAGGTAACTTTTACCATCAAGAATCTTAAGACTAACTCAGCTCCAGGCCCAGATGGCTTTTCTACACCATACTATAAACATTTTTCCCAAATCCTAACCCCCCATTTGGCACACTTTTTTTAACCAATTAAGGGCAGGGGACCAAATTGACAAATCCTTAAACTCAGCTTTCATCTCGGTCATACCCAAACAGGGAAAAGATTCCAGTAACCCCGCCTTATCTCCTTAATAAATAATGATCTCAAAATCCTCACCAAAAACTCGCATCTCTTCCTTTATTAGCTTATACATTTACAAGGACCAGGTAGGGTTCATACCTGGCAGGCAGGGCCCCGATCACACCAGAAGAGCAATAGATGTGATCTTACTTAAATCAAGCTGGGACAGTGGGGGGGGGGG
>BLSH010530498.1:569650-581606 GCA_018402905.1 Glandirana rugosa
GCCCCCCCCCCCCCCCCCGCAGAAGGAACTCTTACTCTCACTTGATCTAATGAAAGCATTTGACTCGGTCTCATGGACCTTCACGACATCAACTCTGCAGAGGTGGGGCTTTCCTAAACATTATTGCTTCGCTCTACTCTAATCCAGATGCCACAATTAAACTCCAGGGTTTTTATTCAACCCTTTTTCCAATCTCCAAAGGAACTAGGCAAGGATGCCCCCTATCCCCATTAATTTTTGCTTTAATAATTGAGACCTTGGCAATCTCTATCAGAGATCACCCTGACATACACAGAGTTCTATGCAGACCCCAAACCCTTAAATGTGCACTCTACGCAGAGGATATTTTACTTTTTATTTCAGATCCCATCACTTCCTTACCAAACATCTGCAAATCCTTAGAGGATTTTGGGTCAATATCTGGCCTTAAAATCAATTATACTAAATCCTCGGCGATGAATGTTAACCTTCCCGAAAACACGGTAACCCAGCTTAACCACTTCTGCCCCGGAAGGATTTCACACTTTAGGACCAGAGCACTTTTGCGATTCGACACTGTGTCGCTTTAACTGACAATTATGCGGTCGTGCAAGGTTGTACCCAAACTAAATTTGTGTCCTTTTTTTCCCAAAATACAGTTTTCTTTTGGTGGTATTTGATCCCCTCTGTGTCATTTCTGATCACCGCTATAAACAAAACAAGAGCGACAATTTTGAAAAAAAATTTTTTTTCTTACTTTTTGCTAAAATACAAATACAAAAAAAATATAAAAAAACATTTTTTTCATCAGTTTTGGCCGATTTACATTCTTCCTCATATTTTTGGTAAAAAAAATCACAATCAGCATATATTGATTGGTTTGCGCAAAAGTTGCCGCGTTTACGAATGATGATAATTAATTTCTGGGATTTTTATTTATTTTTATTTTTTACTAGTAATGGCAGCGATCTGCGATTTTTAGCGGTACTGTGATATTGCAGTGGACATGTCGGACCATTTTGACACTTTTTTGGGACCATTGGCATTTATACAGCGATCAGTGCTATAAAAATGCATTGATTACTGTGTAAATGTCATTGGCAGTGAAGGGGTTAACCTATAGGGGACGCACTGAGGGTTAACTGTGTTCCCTCACTGTGTTCTAAGTGTATTGGTGCTAGGTTGGCAGGGGGAGGGGGGTGATCACGGCTTCCATATACAGGAAGCCTGTGATCACAGCCCTTCCCCCTCTATGAGAACGGAGATCCGTGTTTACTTACACGGACCTCCATTCTCTCACTGTGGGGGAGGCCATCGCGGGTAGCTGGTGGCAATCGAGTCCGCCCTACCCGCTCCCTGGCCCCCCCCAAACACAGTGAGCGCACGCGCGCTCACAATACTAGTTATCGCGGCCGCCATCCTGTGACGGCGTTTCGTGATAACGAGCCATCTTGCCGCTGTCACGCTGCGGCGGGCGATCGGCAAGTTGTTAAAGAAAACTTTAAATTTGATTGGCAAGAACATAAGCTTCCTTATCTAGGAATTTACTTGACCCCTTCAATAGAACAACTTTATGCAGCCAATTACCCCCAGTTATATCACAATCTGGAAAAAGACAGCCGTATGGGGTAAACTAGGCATATCATGGTTGGGAAAGGTCTCAGCAGTTAAAATGACGTTAGTACCCCGTATCCTCTCCCTTTTTAGGTCATTGCCCATTCCTATTAATAAGCAACACTTGAGATCATTCCAATCTAAAATGGTTCAGTTTATTTGGAGAACCAAGTGATATAGGGTCTCGTGGACTTTCTATTGTGGATCACCGCCAAATCTTGACATGACATAATGGTTCCTATTCTCTCTCACTCCCTCAACCTCTGGAACTCCCTTAAAAATAATCAGAAACTGATCTCTCCTTGGCACCCTCTCTCCCACATTTTCTGTAATCAAATGTTCCCTCCTGGCCAGGATATAAAAGCATTTCAGTGGTGGCTCGATAAAGGCCTATACAGAAATGGACAATTTGCTAAAGCACATTGTATCAGTAAGCTAGAAATGCCCAACTCTGAAAGATTTTGCCTAAAACAAATAACACACTTCATAAATTCAATATGGGTTTCAAAACCCAATCCCTTAACGATGACCACATACTAGACTTGGTGTGAACAAGCCATGGAGCGGAGGGGAGCATCTTGGTTGTGTACCAGTCACTTACTCTGGCTGATGACAAAACTCCATACATGCGGGAGTGGGAAGCAGATCTGGGGCACACATGGTCCACCACTGAATGGGCAAGGACGTATACTCATGCTTACAAAGGTATACTAAACACAACCCTAATAGAGGCTAACTTAAAAGTACTTATGCGTTGGTACCTAGTCCCCCTTAAATTGGCCAAAATTTAGGCTGCAGGCTCCCCCCTCTGCTTTCGCAATTGGGGCTCCATTTATCATGTCTGGTGGGAATGTTTCAAAATCAGGGGACTTTGGAACAGAATCTTCCAACTGATTAAAAAAATCACACACCTGCCCATTCGAAAAGACCCCCATTGTGCCCTCCTTGGCTTTCCAAGTCCCGGTATCCCAAAATCATCCCAGCAACTCATTTGATTCATCTTCCTAGGCACTAAAATCTTGATTGCAAAAGCATGGAAGCACGAATCAGTATCCATTGGGCATGTAAAGAAAAACATTTTGTGGATCATGACCCAAGAAAAAACGGTTAGCATTTTATTAGATAACACAGAGAAACACGAGATTATCTAGGAACCTTGGCTCCAGTTTGTAATGCGGAGGACAGATTCCAATCCCCAACTGCAGGACAAAGGAAGAAATCGGTTTATGATCGGTCTCTCAAAGCCTCCCTCTTCTCTTCTCTCGTCTTCTCCTTTCTTCTTTTCTTGCTTTTTATCTTTATCACTAGACTCTCTTCAGTAAGTATCTAATGTGCTCTGCAGATACAGTTCAGGTTACATAATCTCAGTATCTGGAAGAGTTATACAGAAGACATACCTTATTGATAACTTCTTCACGAATGTTCACCTATAACAACAGACTCGTTTTTGTTGTCTTTAACTATAGTAGAAGGTATGGTTCCCCTCCTCTTGACACAGTCAGAGCCCATTAGGGGTGTCAGAGATAAGGAACCCCAGGTGGCAGACAACCACTTCTGTATAGCGATTAAAGAAGATAGAATATTACGTGAATTTAACTGATTTACAGCTGAATTCTTCTTGATTGTTCAGCAAGGAAGTTTCTTATTTTATTTTTATTTCTTTTTTCTTTTCTTTTATTATTATATCAACGTATCGTATCTTTTTTTCTGTTTTTGAAAATGTATACTTCAATAAAAATCTATTGCAAAAAAAATATCCAAGGAATTGAGAATGCCAATCAGCAGTGTTCAAACTCTAATCAATAAGTGGAAAATGAGGGGTTCTGTTGAAACCAAACCACGATCAGCTAGACCAACTAAGGTTTCAGCCACAACTGCCAGGAAAATTGTTTGGGATGCAAAGAAAAGCACACAAATAACTTCAGGACTCTCTGAAAACATGGGGTGTAGCTGCTTCAAGATGCACAATAAGGAAAAACTTGAAGAAAGATGGGCTGCATGGTCAAGTTGCCAGAAGAAAGCCATTACAACGCAAATGCCACAAAGTATCCCACTTACAATACGCCAAACAGCACAGAGACAAGCCTCAAACCTTCTGGCACAGAGTAATTTGGAGTGATGAGACCAAAATTTAGCTTTTTGGCCACAACCATAAACGCATAATTTGGAAAGGAGTCAACAAGGCCTGTGAAACACGGAGGTGCATGGCTGGGGATGTGTGAGCTACAAAGGCACAGGAAATTTAGTCAAAATCGATGCCCAGTTGAATGCAGTATGTTATCACAAAAAAATCCTGGAGGAACATTTGCATTCATCAACCAGGAAGCTACGCATGGGACGTACTTGGACATTCCAATATGACAATGATCCAAAACACAAAGCCAAGTCGACCTGTTATTGGATACAACAGAATAAAGTGAAGGTTCTGGAGTGGCCAACTCAGTCTCCTGACCTCATTATCATTCAACCACTCTGGGTAGCTCTCAAACCTGCAATTCATGCAAGACAGCCCATGAATTTCCAGGAACTGGAGGCTTTTTGCCAAGAGGAATGGGCAGCTTTACTATCTGAGAAGATAAAGAGCTTAATCCACAAATACCACAAAAGACTTCAAGAGGTCATTGATGTTAAAAGGGGCAATACACGGTATTAAGAACTGGGGTATGTAAACTTTTGATTAGGGTCATTTGGGTAGTTTCTGTTGTCATTATGATTTAAAAAGAGTAAACACAGGGTATTGATAATACATGGCTTCAGCCAAACACTAACTATGAGTAAAAGAAACGTTTTTGAGTTATTATTCATATTCTCTAAAAAAATTACCAAGAAATCATTAATTCTGCCAGGGTATGTAAATATACATATATATATATATATATATATATATATATATATATATATATATATATATATATATTGTGGCAAACAGCCCATGTCAGTTATTGATGGAGTATATCTGCCACTTAGAATCTTGAGATTCTTAAGGTAAATGGGTGGCAGGGAGAGGTCTGTAGGCAGCAAGGGGTTAAGTACTGGTCACACCTTGCTCCCCAGCTGGGGTATAATTTTGCCTGACCTGCGTGTAATCAGTGGTGGTGCTGAGAGAGAAGGAGCAGGCTGTGAGGGAACATGCCTGCAAAGACTGAAGCAAACCCAGTGAGTTCTATCTGTTAGCCAGGGGGCTTTTATTCATGTAATGGACTTTTGTTTTGGGACTGTTTACTACCCCTGCGAGGGAAGCCTTTCTGTTATCCTTATTTGCTGAATGAATAAACATGGGCAGGAAGCCCTTAACCTGACATAACCCCACCCCTCACATTTTTGTAAATATTTTATTATATCTTTTCATGTGACAACACTGAAGAAATGAAACTTTGCTACAATGTAAAGTAGTGAGTGTAAAGCTTGTATAACAGTGTAAATTTGCCGTCCCCTCAAAATAACTCAACACACAGCCATTAATGCCTGAACCGCTGGCAACAAAAGTGAGTACACCCCTAACTGAAAATGTCCAAATTGGGCACAATTAGTAATTTTCCCTCCCCAGTATCATGTGATTCATTAGAACTCTCTCTGAAGATCTTAAAAAAAGAATGTTGCTCTAATAAAGATGGTCTATGCTATAAGAAGATTGCCTAGACCCTGAAACTGAGCTGCAGCATGGTGGCCAAGACCATACAGCGGTTTAACAGGACAGGTTCCACTCAGAACAGGCCTCGCCATGGTCGGCCAAAGAAGTTGAGTGCACATGCTCAGCGTCATATCCAGAGGTTGTCTTTGGGAATTAGACTTATGAGTGCTGCCAGCATTGCTGCAGAGGTTGGGGGTCAGCCTGTCAGTGCTCAGACCATATGCCGCACACTGCATCAAATTGGTTTGCATGGCTGTCGTCCCAGAAGGAAGCCTCTTCTAAAGATGATGTGCAAGAAAGCTCGCACACAGTTTGCTGAAGACAAGCAGACCAAGGACATGGATTACTGGAACCGTGTCCTGTGGTCTGATGAGACCAAGGTAAACTTATTTGGTTCAGATGGTGTCAAGCGCGTATGGCGGCAATCAAGTGAGGAGTACAAAGACAAGTGTGTTTTGCCTACAGTCAAGCATGGTGGTGGGAGTGTCATGGTCTGGGGCTGCGTGAGTGCTGCCGGCACTGGAGAGCTACAGTTCATTGAGGGAACCATGAATGCCAACATATACTGTGACAAACTGAAGCAGAGCATGATCCCTCCGACACTGGGCCGCATTGCAGTATTCCATGATAGCGACCCTAAACACATCTCCAAGCCTTGATAAAGAAGCGGAGGGTAAAGGTGATGGACTGGCCATGCATGTCTCTAGACCTAAACCATATTAAGCATCTGTGGGGCATCCTCAAATGGAAGGTGTAGGAGTGCAAGGTCTCTAACATCCCCCAGCTCCAAGATGTCATCATGGAGGAGTGGAAGAGGACTCCAGTGGCAACCTGTGAAGCTCTGGTGAACTCCATGCCCAAGAGGGTTAAGGCAGTGCTGGAAAATAATAGTGGCCACACTAAATATTAACACTTTGGGCTCAATTTGGACATTTTCACTTAGGGGTGTACTCACTTTTGTTGCCAGCGGTTTAGACATTAATGGTTGTGTGTCGAGTTGTTTTGAGGGGACAGCAACTTTACACTGTTATACAAGCTGTACACTCACTACTTTACATTGTAGCAAAGTGTAATTTCTTCAGTGCTGTCACATGAAAAGATATAATATAATATTTACAAAAATGTGAGCGGTGTACTCACTTTTGTGAGCTACTGTGTGTGTATGTGTGTGTGTGTATATATATATATATATATATATATATATATATATAATTTCTTTGCATGTAAGGCCATTCCAGCTCTGTACCATCACTTGGAAGGCAATGTTGTGGCATCATTGGGCAAGGCAGCCAGCCGCAAGGTCCACATTACTGCTGACACGTGGTCCAGCAAGCATTATCAGGGACACTATATTTCATTCAAAGTACACTGTGTAACTCTGCTTGCAACTTGGTAGGATGCAGGATAGGGCTTAATGCTGCAGCTTCTTCTTTCACCACATCTCTATACAGCTGGTGGTGATGTGAGATTTGTCAGCTCTACCCACTACTCCTCCATGCCCTCCTCTGCTAAATTGTCCTACGAACCACCAGTCCCCCTAAGCACGCAAGGGGTTATTCAATAAGTCAGGCTAAAAGATGCAATGCAGTGCTTCAGCTAATCTTTCTAGGGGACAGGAGCCACACCAGAGCAGAGATTATTTTGGATCTGCAGGGGCAGTCCCAGAGGTGGTTCACGCCATGCCAGCTACAGCCAGGAATGGTGGTGTGCGATAATGGCACTAACCTTCTGTCCGCCATTAGACAGGGAAAGTTGACACATGTGTCATGCCTGGTACGTGTCCTCAATTTTGTGGTGCAGCATTTCTTAAACAGGTACCCAGGGTTGGAAGGTCTGCTAAAGCAGGCCAGAAGAGTCTGTAGTCATTTCAGGAGGTAATACACAGCCAGTGCTCGGATGGCTGCAATTCAGTGGGAATTCCACCTGCCCATAAACTGCCTGATTTGTTACATGCCTACCAGGTGGAACTCAACTTTGGCAATGCTGCAGCAGCTGCACATGCAGCAGAAGGCTGTCAATGAGTACCTGGGTGAGTATGGCACAACAGGCTTAGGCCAGTTTGGCTTTTTTTCCCCATGCCAATGGCTGCTGATAAAGTATGCATGCACTATATTGTCACCATTTGAGAAGGTGACAAGGATGGTGAGCCGTGACAATGCTGACATAATCCCTGTTGTGTTCCTGCTGGAGCAGACTCTGCATGGCATTATGGACAGAGCACTCATGGCAGAGCAGTGAGAGGAAGAGGAGGACTTCCTTTCCTCTCAAGGCCGCTTTATGCAGACACCATTCTTGCAATGCCACTGAACACACAAGAGGAGGAGGAGGAGGATTATGGCAATTTTGTTGGCATTGAAACAGAGGAAGACATATGTTAAAACCTTAAGAGATGGTTTACAATCCCCAGTACCTTTGAAAGTAGTACGTGGCTTGGAGGATTCAGTTGCAGATGACTCCGTGCACCATGCTTCTCATGCCTCCGCAAACTTGAGGTGCATGGGCTCCCTCATTCTTCAAAGCCTGCGAAAGGGCCTGAGAATCTGTGGCATCAAGGAAAAGGATCACTATTGGTTGGCAACCATCCTTGACCACCGTTACAAGGGGAAAGTCTCAGAACTCACCCTGTCCTCAGAGAGGGAGCAAAAATGAAATATCTTGACATCTTCAAGGGGAGATTATGCAATGCCTTTTCAGACTCTGCTAGGTTACAGTCTCATGGAAAGGCTAGTTTTGATACTTCTGTTGGTCAAGAGAGGAGTGGTGGAGAAGGGGACCGCCTCAGAGCTTTCCAGTTGACGTTCCACTGGGTTATAAGAATAGTCCACTGGCCAGAACTTGCCCAGTATGCAATTGAACTGCTGGGCTGCCCTGCATCCAGCCTGCTTTCCGAATGGACATTCAGTGCTGCCAGATGTTTTGTGACCCCCATACCATTTGTATCCCCAATAGCTTGCATATAAGCCCTCAAAATGGCCACTTTTGATTTTTCCAGTTCAGGTCGAATAGACTTAAATGGGTTTGTAATTCGGCTCAGAATTTTTGTGATGTTCAAGAGTTCTGGCGTGAACTAAACAGGGGGCCATTTGACCCATTTCTACTTATCAGGCAAGAAAAGATTAAGAACCAATACAGCATTCAGATCCAACGGGTACCTTGGCAGAGTGTTTGAGAGAAGAGGTACAAACAAGAACCTCGTGGCAGAAAGAAAACATACATTTTCCCCTAATTCCCCCAGAAAAGAGGAATTCTTATAACTTTGGCAGCCAGAGAACCCACATATTTAATAAGATCAAAACTGGGAATAAAAACCCTTAAGAAGTATAAATAGGCCTGACATATATTTTAAACCCTCTGTATTAAAGTGACATTAACCACCTCAATACTGGGCACGTAAACACCCTTCCTGTCCTGGCCATTTTTCAGCTTTCAGAGCTATCACATTTTGAATGACAATTACTCAGTCATGCAACCCTGTACCCATATGAAATTTGCATTCTTTTTTCACACAACTATAGCTTTCTTTTGGTGGTATTTAATCACTAGTGGGTTTCTTTTAGTTTTTGTGCTATAAATAAGACTGAAAATTTTGTGAAAAAATGTCTTTTTCTTTGTTTCTGTCATAAAATGTAGCAAATTAGTGATTTTTCTTCATAAATTTTGGCCAAAATGTATACTGCTACATCTCTTTGGTAAAAATAACCCAAATCGGTGTATATTATTTGGTCCTTGTGAAAGTTATAGAGTCTACAAACTATGGGTGCTAATCATTAAAAATTGATCACACCTGATGTACTGAATGCCTATCTAATTTCATGAGGCACTAACAAGTCAAGAAAGTGCAAATACCCCCCAAATTACCCCTTTTTGGAAAGTAGACATTCCAAGGTATTTAGTAAGTTCAGTTGCATGGTGAGTTCTTTTAAGTTGTAATTTTTCCCCACATTTCTTTGAAAAATGAAGATTATTATTATTATTATTATTATTTTACAAAATTGTCATATTAAGACATTATTTCTCTCACATGGCATATGTATACTTGCAACTACACCCCAAAACACATTCTGCTACTCCTCCTGAATGTGGTGATATCACATGTCTGAGACTTTTTCACAGCCTAGCCACATACAGAGGCCCAACACGCAGGGAGCACCATCAGGTATTCTAGGGACATAAATTACACATCTAATGTCATGATGACCTAACACACTTTTGAAGGCCCTGTAGCACCAGGACAACGGAATTGCCCACAAATTGACCCCATTTTGCAAAGCAAACACCCCAACGTATAATATATGAGGCATAATTAGTCTTTTGAATGGTTCATTTTTTTCCAGAAGTTTTTGGAAAATATGGGGAAAAAATGAAAATGCATTTGTTTTACACAAATTCATCAATTTATAAGATATTTCCAAAACATAGCATGTACATAGCAAAAATGATACCCCAAAATACATTCTGCTACTACTGAGTATGGCGATACCACATGTGTGAGACTTTTACACAGCCTGGCCACATACAGAGGCCCAACATTGAACTAGCACCTTCAGACGTTCTATGAGCATAAATTACACATCTCATTTCTCAACCACCTATAACATTTTGAAGGTCCTGGAGCACCAGGACAATGTAATTGCCCACAAAATGACCCCATTTTGGAAAGCAAACACTCCAATGTATAATATATGAGGCATAATGAGTCTTTTGAACATGTCATTTTTTTCCAGAAGTTTTTGGAAAATGTGGAAAAAAAATGAAAATGCATTTTTTTTTTTACACAAAGTCGTCCATTTATAAGTTATTTCCAACACATAGCATATACATAGTAAAAATGATACCCCAAAATACATGCTGCTACTCCTCTTGAGTATGGCGATACCACATGTCTGAGACTCTTACACAGCCTGGCCACATACAGATATAGCAAGGAAAAAGGCGCACAGTGTGGAAAGGAACTCTCCAATACTTACAATACCAGTGGTAAGGCACAGGGAATGGAGGGGGAGGGGAGAAACAGAGAGGGAAGCACCAGTCCACAGGTAGAAGCTGCACTCTAGTGGGGAAGTCGCTGGCCACTGTGAAAAACAAACAAGGACAGAGGCGCTTCTAAATGCAGACTGTAAAACATTTTAATAACATCTTTAAAATCTAGAGCATGGCAACTCACAAAGGCATCTATTAAAAGTGCATGTAAGTGGTCCCAAGAGGGAACGTCAGCAGCTCACCGTCCCCACCAGGAAGCATCGAGTACAGTCAGGAGATGTATCTGTGGTCTGTAGCCGGCAAGACGCTGGACTGGACGATCAGAGCTCACTGTGGAACTTCCTGGTGCCTGATGAAAGAGCGCGGTCACGTCTTGTTGTGTGAACCGCACGCTCAGAAACGCGTCGCACTTTTGATGACGTCACGCCGCCGCGACACTCCACAGTGAGCTCTGATCGTCCAGTCCAGCGTCTTGCCGGCTACAGACCACAGATACATCTCCTGACTGTACTCGATGCTTCCTGGTGGGGACAGTGAGCTGCTGACGTTCCCTCTTGGGACCACTTACATGCACTTTTAATAGATGCCTTTGTGAGTTGCCATGCTCTAGATTTTAAAGATGTTATTAAAATGTTTTACAGTCTGCATTTAGAAGCGCCTCTGTCCTTGTTTGTTGGCCACATACAGAGGCCCAATATTGAACTAGCACCTTCAGACGTTCTACGAGCATAAATTGCATATCTCATTTCTCAACCACCTATTACACTTTTGAAGGTCCTGGAGCACCAGGACAATGGAATTGCCCACAAAATGACCCAATTTTGGAAAACAAACACCCCAATGTATAATCTATGAAGCATAATGAGTCTTTCGAACGGTTCATTTTCTTACAAACGTTTTTGGAAAATGTGGAAAAAAAATGAAAACGCATTTTTTTTTACACAAAGTCGTCCATTTATAAGATATTTCCAACACATAGCATGTACATAGCAAAAATGACACCCCAAAACAATTCTGGTGCCCTTCTCATATGTGAGACGCCTCTATACGTCAGTAGCAGGGCAACAGATCAGTCCAAGCGGTAGGCAAAAGCATAATCGATAGAACAGGCCAGGGTCAGTTCACGTGCAAGCAGTCCAAACAGTGGGCAGAAGTGTAGTTGATAAAACAGGCCAGGGTCTGTTCATGTACAAGCAGTCCAAAGGTTAGGCAGAAGCATAGTCAAAAAACAGGCCATGGTCAGTTCACGTGGAAGGAAGTGTCATGATTATTTGGGGAAGCATGGAAATTGCTCAGCACAGATGATGAAAATGGGGAACTATATGGGCTAATATTTTATGGATGTGTGGTAAAGTCTGAAGCATTCACCAATGCAAAGGCCAGGTTTGGAGGGACACTGGGGGCAATGGCAGCTGGTATCCCTGCGGAATCCTCTTTTGCTGCATATGCAGCATCTTTTTTGGCGTCTTTGACCTGTTTCAGAAGGTGGAATGTTGTCCGGGAAGTGGCACTCATGAAGTCGGCTAACCGCATCAGAGCAAAGGTTTTCTTGGGGGGGGGGGGTTTCTTGATAAATGAGGGACGTGACAACTTCTTCTATGAATTTTAGGAAGGGGCGGGGTTTTCCGCGGTTTTGGTGAAGATTATGTAGGCGTTATACATGGTCAAATGGATTAGATAAGGTGCTATCTTCTTGTACCAGAACCGGGACCTCCTTATTGCCAAATAGGGTTGAATCATTTGATCGTTGAA
>BLSH010530498.1:595011-610640 GCA_018402905.1 Glandirana rugosa
GACTTTTCAGGACCGTTGACCAGTCCGGTAGAGTTGTGTTTCCACGGTAAAGGAAAAACCTATTACTACACCTTCCCCACAGGGGTAGACATGCACCGAGGGCTCCAAGCTTATTAAAGGTCCTCCCCGGCTTATCAGGGAGAGTAGGCATCACAGTTAAATCTCTCCAGGCCCTTGTCGGCATGTCTCCGAGGCAGTTTTAGGTGACCAGGCGACCGGGTCCGAAACGCGTAATACAGGAGGAACTACCGCATCTTTACATAGGACCGGTCCTGCAGAGACCTCCGACTACCTAGTGGAGATCACAACTCGCTTGGGCCTGCGGACCGAACCCGAACGATTTTTGAAATGTCCGGGTCTGGGTCCGTGCCACGGACACCCTAAAGTTCGGTACGGACCCGAACGTTACAGTCCGGGTTCGCTCAACACTAGAGGTGATCCATCAGCCTCCAGAGACGTCCTGGCCAGGATACATTTCTACGCCATCAAGGAGGACATAATGCGCAAAGCCTGGGCCAGCGGACCAGTGGATTTTGACGGAGCCTCTGTACGGCTGTTCCCGGACCTCTCTAAATTGACACTACGGATGAGAGGGACTATTCGGCCCCTCCTGGAAATTATTCGAACCTCGGGAGCCACGTACAGATGGGGACACCCCTTCCACATCATTATCCAAAAAGGAAATGGCACCTTTGTGTTGAGATGGCCTGACCAGTTGCCAGGACTTTTCGCCTTCCTCGGGGTGCCCGAGGTGGTGATCCCAGATTGGCTAGACTTCTCCACCCCTACGGACTTCCCCGTCTCAAGATCCGCATCCCCAAGGCCGCAGAGATCCAGAAGACGCAGACAGCGTTCCAGATCCAGGGGGGCGGCTCGAGTGACCCTGTCTACCTCAGAGCAGTGAGTCCCTGGACCGGACCCCTGCCCTCTTACGGGCCAGGACAGCAGGGACGCGGCCACGAACAGACCTCACTCCGGGGTCTCCTGATCCCCAACTCAGGTACCATCTTTTTTCTTTTTGTTTTCAAGCGGCAAGTCTGCGCATTCGGAGGGCTTCATGCGTGCCGCGGACACCCTGCCAGCGGTTGATACTTGCTATACACCTCCGGATATATACGACTTTTATTTTTTGTATCTCATGGATACCATAACCATGGTCGCCTCAGGCATATGAGAGGTCCCGTACGTATGTATAGACACTGAAACACGGACTACTTACAGGTTGAATGTTGGCCTCTCCTTAACGGAGACCTTTCCTAGTCTATGCCTTTACACGTTTATTTGAATTGTCTTGGAGGGGGGTGTCAGTCTCTTACCCTTGTCGCCAATGCCAAACTAGACTCTACCTACGATATCACCCCCGGCTACCTGTTGCTTCGGCAGCCAGAGCGGGGAAGATCAGATCTCCCCCTCGATCAGATTTCCCCCTCGATGAGATTGGAGAGGGGTGAAATATATATATATTGTTGTTTCTCTTTCTCTTTCTAGTGGCGTTACTTTTTGGCTTGGCGGGCGGCGAGGGGGGAGGCCGGGGCCCTCCCTTAACAATTGGGGCCACCGCTACCCCGAGAAAAACAATAACAGAGTTTAACAATGTTTGACGTTCCACCAGAGCCTGGTTAGCATGAGTTTAAAATGGAATAGTTGTGTGGTGGTGGTGCCGGTGCTGGGGTCCCTCCCGCCCTCGGGGCTCCTTCCTTTGGGGGGGCGGGACGGTTCTGGAGACCCGGCGCCCCATCATACCGGTTTAACTATTACCCGCTTGTTCTGGGCCGGGGGTAGGGAGACTGGGGCCGGTGCCTTTGGCGGCCCGCGCCGGCCTCCCGCCATCGGCTATGGGACACGTGGGGCCGTGGGGGTATGGTGGGTGGAGCACGACACCCACCCTCCGATGCCCGAGGGGTCTCCGCCCTGTTATGGCCAATAGGTCACATAGTTATACAGGTATTAAGTATTACTGCTTTTACATTTTTACCTTCTCACCAGGGGGTGGGGTTCGCCTACCTCAGGGTGAGAACATTCGTCTGAAGGTTTGGATTATTAATACTGTTCTATAGTCTCTCCCGGTTCAGCACGCTCTCCCATCGCTTCTCATAGCCAACCTTCCACCACCCACCAGTAGGTTGCGCGTTAGCACAAGGCTTTAGTAAGCCGTCATTAGATACCCTTAGATTTCTACTACTGCCCACACAGATTACGTATTACATCTACCCTACTGCCATCAGCTAAGGGGCCAGAACTACACTTTTGCTCCACTTTTTGATATCCGCTCTCAACTCTTTTCTTCTCCCCTCTCTCCTCTCTTTCCTTGCCTCACCCTCTTTCTAGCTCATCTACCCCCCTTTTTTTTTTTCCCCCCTCCCCCCCCCCTTACCAGGGGCTCCGGACACTATGCCAGAGGGGAGCACACGACACCAACCCGGTGACACGGGACTCCGGTTCACCTCATGGAATGTAAGGGGCCTTGCCACACCCGAGAAACGCTCTAGGTTACTAGCAGAGCTTAAAAGGTCACGCTCGCAGGTAGTGTACCTCCAAGAGACTCATTTTAAACAGCAGATGATCCCTAGGATCTCTAACCGAGACTTCCCTATTGGATACCATGCCCCCTCACCCATAGCACACTCGAAAGGAATCAGTATTCTGATAGCTAAATCAGTCCAGTGGACGTACCTGCAGGAACAGGTAGACCCCCTGGGACGATACCTTTTGGTGAAGGGGAAAATAGGAACCACCACAGTGACCCTGGCCAACGTATATCTACCAAACTCTGACCAACTTGGCTTCTTGCGGACCTTAATCCCAGTTTTGCTAGATTTCCAGGAGGGTACTCTGATACTAGGAGGAGATTTTAACTTCTCACCAGAGCCCTTGCTAGATGTCTCCAGAGGTGCCTCACACCTCTCGTTTTCATACTTGAAAAGGCTGAGGGGAGAACTGACCAACCTGCAGTTAGTTGACCCCTGGCGAATAATGCATCCCAGGGATAGAGATTACACCCACTACTCAGCGGTCCATCAAACATACTCCAGGATCGATTTCTTTTTGATCCAACATAGAGACTTACCCCTGGTGACGACCGCACAGATTGGAGTGATCTCTTTATCAGATCATGCCCCGACCTCCCTCACGATACGCATAGGGGAGACACGAGCCAGCCCACCTACGTGGAGACTCAATGAGTCTCTACTTCAAGTCCCGGAGATCCACCAGGAAATCGCCCAGGCACTCTCCGAATACTTCGAAACTAACTGTGACCCATCTGTTTCCCCGGCGACGGTCTGGGAGGCCCACAAGTGCGTGATCAGGGGGGTCCTTATCAGACAGGGTGCACAGAGGAAAAGAGAGAGGGCTGATCAGATCAATAAGCTCCTGGCTCAGGTCCGCTCTTTGGAACTGCAACACAAAAGATCCCTGGCGACAGCTCATCTTCTGGAGCTGACCAAGGCCAGGGAGGCCTTGAATGCTCTTCTCTACCGGCAAGCTATAGGCCGACTGGAGTGGGCGCGGAGATCGTTCTTTGAATTCTCCAATAAACCTGGATCGATGCTAGCCAAGGCGCTGCGTGGCCCAAGGAAACGAACATACATACCCAATATAGTCAATAACCAAGGAGACAAACTTCACTCCTCTAAGGAGATCTCCCAAGAATTCTATAAATTCTATAGACAACTGTATAACCTACACCCCGATCTTTCTCAGGAAGAAGTGACGGCGCGAACGGACGCGGCTAGGAGATATATCGCAGACTCTGGGATGCCATCCCTGTCCAGGGAAATGGCAGACAAGCTCGAGACCGACATCACGGCGGACTAACTTAAACTGGCCATGGCCCAGACTAAACCACATAAAGCTCCCGGACCGGATGGTTTTACGGTCTTCTATTACCAAACATTTGCCCATACCCTCACCCCTCATTTCTTGACTATGTACAATACGCTAAAGGAAGAGGGTACGCTACCAATGGATGCATTGAGAGCATACATCACACTCATCCACAAAGATGGCAAGGACCCAGCGCACTGCGGCAGCTACCGCCCAATTGCCCTTCTTAACGTGGACCTGAAGCTGTTCGCTAAAATTCTGGCGAACAGGCTTCTTCCGTACGTTCCGTCACTTGTACACTTCGATCAAACGGGCTTCGTGCCATTACGCGAAGCACGGGATAACACTATCCGGGTGCTCAATCTCATACACACCGCTCGCAGAACACGGGAACCGTTCATTCTCCTCTCTACTGACGCGGAGAAAGCATTTGACAGGGTGGCCTGGCATTTTATGCGGGCCACCCTGTCACACATAGGACTCGGTCCTAACATGCTCAGTTGGATCTTTTCTCTTTACTCTTGCCCGTCAGCAGCCGTCCGAGTAAACGACTGGTGCTCAGACTTTTTCTCAATGGGGAACGGGACACGTCAGGGGTGCCCCTTATCCCCGATTATTTTTATCTTGGCCCTTGAACCTTTTCTCTGTTCAGTCAGAGGAAACCCAGACATTGCGGGATTGCTGAAACCCTCGGGACATCACAAAGTTGCGGCGTACGCAGACGACCTGATTTTCTTTGTCACTTCCCCGGGAATATCTTTGCCCAATATCCTGGCTGCACTGCGGACATATGGGGAACACTCGAACTATAAGATTAACATGTCAAAGTCCGCGGCTCTCAACGTCACAACCTCCTCCTCAGAGGCTATTAGACTACGCTCGTCATTTGCGTTCAATTGGACGAACACCCCCATTAAATATCTGGGGGTCAATATCACTTCGGATCCGGCTGACTTATATTCGGCCAACTATACCCCCTTACTTCATCAGTTGAAGGTCGATCTTCAGAGGTGGCACTCCCTGACCCTGTCGTGGTTTGGACGCTGTGCAGCGGTCAAAATGACCATCCTTCCGAAGGTGTTATTCGTAATGCAAGCAATCCCAATCCGTATCCCGTCAGGGTTTTTCAAACAACTTCAGGCGTTGTTCCGGGACTTCATATGGTCACGTAGACCGTCACGGATCCGACTACACACCTTGTCGCTCACGAAATTGAAAGGGGGCCTGGGGTTCCCTGACCTGCCCAGATATTTCAAAGCCGTCCACCTCTCTAGGGTGGTGGACTGGCACTGCAATGCCGAATCTAAACAGTGGGTGGCAATGGAGAGTGAAGATATCCCCCTACCCCTCGCGACATTGCCATGGTGCCGATCTCGACATACAGGAGAAACGGCAGACCACCCGTTGATTGGGGCAACACTGGAGGTGGCGGGATCAGTCTTCCGCTCCTCGACCCTAGCCCCACTTCCATCGCCACTGACTCCAGTCATGGGCAACCCAGCCTTCACCCCGGGGCTCACAAGCCGTGGGGTTAGGAGACTGGCACACCAGGGGAAATCACGAGTTGGCGACATCTGGAGGGAGGGCGCTCTCCCCTCTTTGGGAGACATTGCGGGACTGGTGGACCCCCACTGGACCCCTTCAGTGCCTTCCAAGTCAAACATTTCCTGCAGGCCCTACAGAAAGACCAGTACTGCCCCCGTGACCTCACTTCTTTCGAGATAATATGCAGTAACGGGGAACCTACCAGACACACACTTGCCCTTCTGTACGGGCTTCTCTCAGATATCCCAGCGGACGCACCCCCGCTTTTTATTCGTAGGTGGGAAAGAGATCTGCACATACAATTCACCCCTTCCCAGATTGACAAGATCCTTCTTCTGGCTCACAAATCATCTATGGCAAGTCAATACCAGGAGGTCGGGTATAAGATACTCACCAGATGGTATAGGGTCCCCCATGTACTTCATCAGATGAATAGGTCCCTGCCAGACCTCTGCTGGAGGTGTGGTTCGGGGGAAGGCACGATCATTCATATTTTTTGGGCCTGCCCCATCCTCAGGCCCTTTTGGGACGAGGTTACCTCTACAATTAAGAACCTGACAGCAGTTGAGGTTAGTGATGACCCGGCCGCTTGCCTTCTCCACCTTTCAAAGAGACCCATCTCGAAATACAAAAAATCTCTCACGATGCAGCTTCTCAATGCCGCAAGAGCATGCGTGCCAGCCATGTGGAAGCAATCTCAGCCCCCAACTAAGACCCTATGGTACTCCAAGGTCAATCACATACACCGAATGGAGGAATTGACCGCCTCCTTATCCAATACTGAGGAACAGTTTACGGAAAAATGGAGACCCTGGAGACATTTTACTGGTACGGAGACATACTTGCGAGCTGTGACATGACCTATTCAACTATGGCACTGAGCCTCTCATGGTCTTAATGGATGGCCATAGACCCAACTATTCGACCTGCTCCCCCTGGCGAGGGGGTCTGGGACCTCTTCCCCTCACCCTTACACCCTCTTCTCATCCCTCACCCCCACCCTCCCCCCCCTTCTTTTTTTTTTTCTCTCTCCTCTCTCTTTCCTTACCTTCTCCTCCCCCCCCCCAGGCCCAAAGGCTCTGGGGGCTGCTCTCTTCCTTTCTTCTTTCTCTCTCCTAGTCGGTGTAGCTGATATACTCAATAGACGCCATGCAGTCTGTTCCCCCTGAAGGGGGTTGACGAACCCGGGTGCACATTCCCAATTATCGTCATGATTCTAAGGATTCTAGGGTTCAATATAAATATACAATAAAAACATTCGAAGATATTTTGTTGCCGTCAAGATGCCATCTGTGTCATGGTAAATACCTGCATTAGACGTACTGTGGTTTGTTCTATGTACTTGGTATTGTCCTGTATACAGCTTATCCCTGTTACCACTGTATGTATACTTTGTTTGGAATATCTTGACTTAATAAAGAGAATTAAAAAAAATAAAAAAATAAAAAAAATTAGGGGCCCAAAGAGGAGGAATTTCTCCCTCATCTAAATTACCTCATATGATAGCCTGGGAAAAGGAGCTTAATGAAGCCTGGGACTTGGAAAGCTGGCAATCTGCACAGGTTAAATCTCTCAAAGGGATAATTAACATTTCACTGATGGAAGCCTCCATCAAGGTGTCTACCAGATGGTACTACACCCCCTCTAGGTTGGCCTCAATGTACAGCTCAGCCAACCCCCTCTGCTTTAGAGAATGCCTTCTTAGGGGGACCATGGCTCACGTCTGGTGGGAATGCCCGAGGATTAGGCCATTCTGGAAGAAAGTTTTCACTATTATCTCTAAAGTTACCTCGAGTATTCTCCCCAGAAAACCAGCTCTTGCGCTTCTGGGCCTCAACTTCCCCCCAATTCCCAAGCATACACGCAAGCTAATAAATTTTATCTTCCTGGGAGCGAGACTCACGATTGCAAAAGCTTGGAAACAGCCAAAAGTATCGCTGAACGCTGTGATTAACAAAATTTCTTGGCTCATGACCCAAGAAAAGATAGCCAGCTCTCTCACAGACAGCACTAATAAGTTTGAAGCAGTTTGGGAACCATGGGCTCTCTTCCGAAACATCTCCCTACTACCAGGTACTTCACCAAGAATCCACTCTTGAATCACACTATTGGTCCGGACTCAATCTCTTTTTATCTCAGTCTTTCTTTCTCTCTCCACTTTCTCCCTTCTTACCTCTGTTTTTCTTTCTCTCCACTTTTTCTTTCTCTGCTCTTTCGTTGCTATTTTGATATCTCTGGATTTCAGATAATGGCATTTTATAACGGCTCTTAGCCTTTTATTATTAGTTCTCTGTTTATAACAAAACTGCTATTCTGCGATGGCCTGGCTTCCACGCACAGCTAATCCCCATATGGGGTGCGGGAACCCTGGCCTTTCCAGATCCTACTCAGCCTTACAACCTCACAAGAATGTTGCAGTTTTAAATTCCTTGTCTATGTTATGCCTCTACTTCGCTTTGTATAACAACATAGATCTTGCCTCTGTAACTTCAGATGTATTCTCCAAATTGATCATATGTCTTTCTCTGTAAATCCAAATAAAAATTTATTGAAAAAAAAAAAAAATCATAGTCTCTCTAAAACCACTTCAGAATCCATCATCATAGGGATCCCATCTTATTAGTATTCTGTGGAATAGATAAAATAGACCCCCATTGGAGGGGATCTGATATGAGGAAAGCGGTGTCTCAAAATGAGACACGATCAATACATCAGATGGCTACTTTATATCCTCAGGGGATGAATATTGAGATAGATTTAAATTGTTTTCTTACCAATTATTAGTTTGTAAATGTATGTGGTGCCTGGAGGTTTGCTATTTGATTCATTTAGAGCCTAGACATTTTATATAATCATTCAATTTTAAAATTCATATTTATATCATTTATATTTTTTTTATTTTTGTATTTATTTTTATTTTCATTATTTATTTTTATTTTTATTATAATTTTTTATTTTCATTTTTTATTTTATTTTTTATTATTTATTTTTATTTTTCATTTTTTATTTTTATTTTCATTTTTTTATTTTTATTTATTTTTTATTTTATTTCTTATTCTTATTTATATTTATTTTTATTTTTATTTTTGTACATATACACTTTTTTATATTTTTACATATTTATTATTTATTTTTTTGATTTTTCTATTTTTTTTTTTTCACTTTTGGATTTTCGATTTTTTATTATATATTTTATTTAGTTCTTCATCAGTATACATCATTAATCATAATTTTAAATCTATTTTTAAATTTACAATAAAATATCCAATTGTTATTGCAGATTATTGCTATTGATTTTATGGCCGCAGTCACAGATAGTTCAAGGAAAATACATAGAGGAATGGGAAGCCCCCATGCAAAGCATACATAGGCTGGACATTAAGGAGTAGTATATGATGTCATTGTATAACAGTATAAATGGCGGTGGTACGCACGCTGCGTTCCAACTCTGAAGACGTTGCGGAAGTGACGAAACGTGTCAGGAGGAACATAGGGTACGCTGGGCCACGTCCTGTTGGTACGCTAGTCGACAGTGCGCAGTCGCGGCAACCACGGGAAAACACAGCATTTTTTGTGCATTTGTTTGTACTCGTTGGCCAATAAATTTTGAAGAAGGTACGCGATGAGAGTCTCCTCTTTCTTTTTCACTTAACACCGGGGAAAGTAAGCAGTGGAACCCCAAAGGGAATAGCTGGACGGACATACACCTACGGTCGGGTGAGAGACCGAAAGCGCATATTGACTCCTCCAAGTCGTATGACTGTGAGGGTCAATAGGATCTGATAAGTAGGGAATTCTTACCTTACTATCTGCACAAGGTGGCTTGGAGATGGCGTGAGCACCAGCACTTTATAACCACATGAGAGAGAATCTTACCAGAATGCTTACAGCACTAAGTCACCTATGCACTGGAGCGCACCTTTTTTATTGGACTACAACTGCACTTTAATTATTATTTATTCACATTAGCATGGACATTTTTGATTGATATGTTTTCCACACAGTAATAGGGGGCATGTACAATATTGCATCTTATGTTTAATTGATAATCAGTTATTTATAGGAATAGTGTGCATTATAGGTAAATATCAATTGGAGGTAGTCACTACCATATTGCACATTTGTTATTTGCACGGTATACAGAGCTTAACCCATGTCAAATATGGGAGTTGAATTTATGTTATAATTTATTAGTTAGCACTTTTAATACTTTTAATAGTGTGGTGGGAGCACCTGTATTCACACTTGGAGGATTCCTTAAACAAGCAAGCGCTGTTTCTAGCTACAGTTCCATCATATCCCTCACACCAGGTGAGGACATAAGAGCAGCTGCAGATTAGTATAATAGGCTGTGGCGAGGGAATTTTTTGCAGACTGAGGAAGTCCGCCTGCCAATTCTCTATGCCCGGAATGTAGATGACAGAGATCGCCAGCACGTGAAGTTCTGCCCATCGGAGAATGAGAGCCGCTTCCGCAGCTGCTACCGAGCTCCTCATTCCACCCTGATGATTCACATATGCCACTGCCGTGGCATTGTCCGACTGAACCCGAACCGGGAGGTCGTGCAACCTTTGCGTCCAGTGGGTGAGACAGAGTCTGATCGCCCTCAGCTCCAGCACATTGACCGGAAAGCGAGATTCCTGCGCCGACCAGCGGCCCTGTGCAGACAACTGTCCCAGGACTCCCCCAGCCCGATAGGCTGGCGTCCGTCATGACTATTGACCAATTCAGGGGAAGAAAAGACTTCCCCCAACATTGAGGCCGGGGCCCGAAGCCACCATGTCAACGACCCTCTGGTCTGAGAATCCAACCTGATTAACTGGTCCAGGGACAGTGGGGACAGTGGGGACTTGTCCCACAGAGACAGAATCGCTCGCTGAAGGAGCTGAGTGTGACTCTGGGCGTAGGGGACCACCTCGAAGCCCCAACACCCGCATGCAAAACTGTAAGGAAGACCACCGGCATGACAGCAGGGTTCGCACCGATGCTTGCAGTGTCAGCAACTTGGACAGAGGTAGGAACACCTACCAGAATCAGACTCAGATATTCCAGGCGACAGGACGGTGTCAATGTTGACTTCTGCAGATTGATCAGCCAGCCAAAGTCCTGTAACAAGGTTATGGTGATAGCCACATTCTCCTCCAGAGCCGAAGCTGACTCCGCTCTCAGGAGCAGTTCGTCGAGGTATGCTACCACCGCAATACCCCTCTGCCTCAGTAGTGCCAGCACCGGGGCCACTAGCTTGGCGAACACCCAAGGAGCTGAGGCCAGACCGAAGGGAAGTGCCACGAATTGGTAGTGAAGATCCCCCACCGCAAAGCGCAGAAAGCACTGGTGCCGGAGACAAATGGGAACGTGGAGATACGCGTCCCTGATATCCAGGGACGCCACGACCGAACGGACGGATTCCATCCAAAATGTTCGCGCTCTCACAAAGTGGTTTAGCGCCTTTAGGTCCAGAACCTGAACAGCCCTTAAGAGGGCCTCCTGACACCCCTGAGGGAGTCTCAAATTTGATGGGAAGAACCTGTCTGGGGGTAAAGTGCTGAACTCTATCCTGTACCCAATGGTCAGAAATGCGGGCAGTCCACCTGTCTGCGAACCCCAGAAGATGTCCCCCCACCCGATGGTCGGGTGGGGGCAACCCATCATGCAGAGGAAGGCTTGTCCTCTGTCTTTTCATTCTTGCGCTGCCAGAGATGCTTCCCGGCCCTTGCTGCAGGCTTGCAGGGCTTCGATCCTTTGCCCACTGCACCAGGGGCATGAAAAAACCTCTTCTCACCCGAAGAGACAGGCCCCTGCTTGCGGCGGAACTCCCACCGCCTGGACTCCAGAAGGAAAGTACTCTACCCCCCAGTGAAATCCTTGATGATTTCATCCAACTGTGGCCCAAAGAGACAGCCACCCTGAAAGGGAAGATCCGCAAGACCTTTTTAGACGTGTGGTCACCCAACCACGAACGTAACCAGAGAACTCGTCTGATAATGACTGCAAAAACAAACATCTTTGACAACATGGTAAGCAGGTCCAGAGCTGCATCACACAGGTACCGAATACCCTGAAACAAATGGTCCTGCGTCCTGCCACAGTCCAAATCATTCTGCAGCTCTGCCATACATTCCGACAGATATTGCGCTGCCATGGCAGATGCCAGGGCCGGCTGCATGGCTGATCCTGCCAACAAGAAAAGTGCCTTGGACACTGCCTCTCGGCTGGGTCCTTAAACGAGAGGGACCCTTCCAACGGAATGGTCGTTGCCTTGTTCAGGCGAGCCACCGGAGGGTCTACTGTGGGGGACGCCCACTTCTTCATGAACTTATCCTCAAAGGGATAGCGCATAGCGAATCGCTTTAGTTAGGGCGAAGGAATTCTGCGGATGCTGCCATTCCTGATAGACCAGGTGGTCAAAAAATGTATCATAAGGATAAGCCTTAGGTGACCTAAGCGGCCTAGCAGACCCGCAAACATATGCGGACGCTTGCCACTCCCCTGCCTGATCCAGTCACAAAGATGCACAGATATTAGAAATCAGTGCGGTCACCAGCGCTTTTTCGCACGCAACTGAGGCACCCTGGTCCTCTTCATTGTCCGAGGGTACCAGCTCACCTTCTGAGAGTTCCAGGGGGGGTCCCTGTGACCCCCAAAGCCATTTCCGGTTTGGATTCGTCCACTGAAGAACAAGGGGGAGGAGGGCGTTTTCAAGGGGCCCCCAGAGCGTTGCTCGGCCCCACCCGGGGAAGAAATTCCCTAAACACTGCCCTCAACTGTTCCAGGGACATCAGTGCCCCCCGCGCAGGCTGCGCTGCCACTAACTCCTCCTCAGAAGGGCCTGCAGGATCATCTGCCATCGCACCACCGAAAATGACAGTCAATTTTTGCAAAAAAAATGAACTGACACCCCCACAATGCAGCCCCACCACCGCCCCACAGAACGCCAGGGAGACCCCAGGAGGACTGCACCCACCGCTACCACACCCCAGGGAAGGCCCAGCTATACTTGCTGTTTTGATGCCCACAGAGCTGCTCCCAGCAGGAGTGCATAAAAAAGGACCACCAGAAAGAAGCACCGTCTGTAGCCAGCCATACTGTCCCACATGAAAAGGAAAGTAAAACGGCAGCAGCACGTTTTACACTGCTCCAGGGACATCCAATATGGCCACCGAGATCATTCACAAGAGGCCAAAGCCTGTGTGCAGGCCGCGACTACAGTAAAATGGTCGCCTCTGGCACCAGAGGGAAACCCTCAGCAAAATGGCCGTGGCTACGGCAAAATGGCGGCGATCCGCCGCAAAATGGTGGTGCATCGCTGCATGGCGGTATAAAATGCACAGATGCAGTTTTTACACGGGGTGCGGAGCGGGGGAGGGGTGAGGGAGGGAGGCAAAGACACCCAGGAGGACACTAGCCCAGTGACCACCCTCCACCGGTCGGCCAGAAAATCACAAAAAGTTTGCCCAGCACCCCCCCTCCGCACTGTAGGGGGGGAAGAGGGGGTCACGCACCATGGGCATAGTGGGTAGCCACCCAGTCGCAGACCTTCCTCCCCTCCTGGAAAGGGATGCTGCAGGCCAAAGCCCCTGGACAGGCACAGAGTCCGGTCACTGGGCGTAAGTGGGGGGTCACCCACTGGCCGCTTGCAAGGAACGGGCATGATGCGGCGGTTCCCGCCACAGCATAGGACTAGCTCGCATCGGTTGGCTGTGCTGGGGAAATTGCAGGAGGCAAGTCATCCTCTATGCCCCAGCCGGCTTCTTGATAGCAGTCTTCATCAGATAGCATGAAAAAAAGAAAAAAGCGGTAGCAAAAAATATAAACCGCAGGTCCCATAAGGGAGCCAGATCAACTCCTTGCACTAGGCATATTAAAACTGATATGTTGAGCAGATCAGGGGGGTTATATGGGAGATAGAGGATGGCCCCCTGGGAGGGGCCAGCTTGCTTTCTTTCTTTTTGCCTAGTTAACTCCAAGTAGGATGTGCATATAACCCCACATGTCTAAGAGGGCTGCGTCTGTCAGTGAACGTAAGAGAAAGGGGGAATTCTTGCTGCTCCCGTGGCGGAAGGCAGCCATGTTGGGTTGGCAAGACCATCTGGGAGGTATGTAGCAGCCCTGGCTCTTGGGAGATGTGATACTCCAGTACTGGTACTTGGGTGTGATGTGGCAGCGATGGTACTGGGCATTTGTTCCCAGGGCCTATTGCTGGCGGCAACGCTGGTACTGGGCCTGGGAGTTTGATCCCAGTTGCCGATGGCAGCGCTGGTACTAGGCCTGGGAATGTGATCCTGGTTGCTGGCGGCGGCGCTGGTACTGGGCCTGGCAATGTGATCCTGGTTGCTGGCGGCTGCCTGGTTTCCAGAGCGCCGTGCCCTTTTAGGAGGGACCCATTCTTACTCTGATTCATTTTCTGATCCGCTGCTGCCAGTTAGTTCAAATGCAGAATCTGTTTCGGAATCAGAATAGGTATCAGATTCTGATGAGAGCTTCCCACTGCTCTCATTAGTCATGGAGAGGATCTGGAATGCCTCCTCACTGGTATAAACTCTTTTGGACATGGCTGTACGACGGGTGGCAGGTGGCGGCCAGTGATGGGCTGTGCGACGGGTGGCAGTTGATGGTCACTGATGGGCTGTGCGATGGATGGCAGGTGACTTTCACTGATGGTTGAAGATCGTCACTGACAGGTGATTGGCGATGGTCACTGATGGGTGATAGGCGGTGATCACTGATGGGTGACGGGTGTCTGGTGTTGATCACTGATGGGTGACAGGCGGTGGTCACTGATGGGTGATGGGTTACAGGTGGGGGTCACTGATGGGTGACGGGTGACAGGTGGTGGTCACTGATGGGTGACAGGTGGTAGTCACTGATGAGTGACAGGTGCTTGGTGGTGGTCACTGATGGGTGACGGGTGTCTGGCGGTGGTCACTGATGGGTGAAAGATGGTGGTCACTGATGGGTGACAGGTGACAGGTGGTGGTCACTGATGGGTGACAGGCAGTGGTCACTGATGGGTGATGGGTGACTGGTGGTGGTCACTGATGGGTGACAGGTGGTGGCCACTGATGGGTGACAGGTGGTGGTCACTGATGGGTGATGGGTGAGAGGTGGTGATCACTGATGGGTGACAAGTGGTGGTCACTGATGTGTGATGGGTGTCTGGTGGTGGTCAACCCAACAGCCAGTGAGCCAATGAGGAGAGGGGGGCAGGGTTGAGCCATGGCTCTGTATATGAATGGCCATGCAGATCAGTGGCTCAGGTGCCCCCATAGCAAGCTTCTTGTGGGGACACTTTGCAGGAGGGAGGGGCAAGGAGTGCCAGCGGGGGACCAGAGACGATGAGGATCGGGGCTGCAAAACCACTGCACAGAGCAGGTAAGTATGAAACGTTTGTTTTTTAGTTTTTAAAACCAAGCTTTTAATACCACATTACTAATGAAAAGGTCAAAAAATGGTGCAAATAAAATATTTACAGCAAAAAGGTCTTAAAGTCCAATAAATCAATCATGATGGTACATTGGCTCTCAACCGGTACTAATTACCTTATGGGGGTAAATATGTCCTTGTTCTGGCTCTACTGTCATTATTTCAGAAGTTATGAAATATACTGAAGTTTTAGAGTCTTTGCTAATAACTAGAGTTGAGCGAACCCGGACTGTAAAGTTCAGGTCCGTACCAAACTTTGGGGTGTCCGGAACCCGGACTTTTCAAAAAAAGTCCGGGTTCGGGTCCGAGGTTCTGGTAATTTTACTAAAAGTTCTGAAAATTGCTGTAAAAAAGTCCAGGAAAGTCCTAGAGGTCTGCAAAAGGAAGGAAATGGGGTAAGGGTGGGACAAGTGCCCTACAAAGAAATGGGGACAAGGAAATAACTTTAAATATTTTTAAAAAAATAAAAACATAAAAAAATCAAAAATGGAGGTGGATGTGGACCATCTTCAAACTGTGTCTGAAAAGTATTAATTAACAGTAGAAGCCATATCACTGTTCTAAAATCATCTTCAAACTGTGTCAAAAAAGTATAAATGAGCCGGGAGAACCCATATTACTGTTCTGCAAACATCTGGAAACTGTGTGTAACACTTTAAATAAAACCGGGACAAACAGAACTACTGTTCTGCAAACATCTGGAAACTGTGTGTGAAACTGTAGCATAGAGAAGAGATACGATGTCAAAGTGTGTGTCAAAGGTCTACAAACGTCTTGTCATCAAGACAAACAGGGCCAAAATAAATTTCACAATGTGTGTCAAAGGTCTACAAACG
>BLSH010530498.1:611139-630310 GCA_018402905.1 Glandirana rugosa
GATGACAAGACGTTTGTAGACCTTTGACACACATTGTGAAATTTATTTTGGCCCTGTTTGTCTTGATGACAAGACGTTGTCCCGGTTTTATTTAAAGTGTTACACACAGTTTCCAGATGTTTGCAGAACAGTAGTATGGTTTCTCCCAGTTTTATTTAAAGTGTTACACACAGTTTCCAGATGTTTGCAAAACAGTAGTTCTGTTTGTCCCGGTTTTATTTAAAGTGTTACACACAGTTTCCAGATGTTTGCAGAACAGTGATATGGCTTCTCCCGGCTTATTTATACTTTTTTGACGATAATTTTAGAACAGTTATATGGCTTCTACCGTTAATTAATACTTTTCAGACACAGTTTGAAGATGGTCCATATCCACCTCCATTTTTGATTTTTTTATGTTTTTATTTTTTAAAAATGCTTTTAGTTATTTCCCTGTCCCCATTTCTTTGTAGGGCACTTGTCCCACCCTTACCCCCATTTCCTTCCTATTGCAGACCTCTAGGACTTTCCAGGACTTTTTACAGCCATTTTTGTGCCTAAAAGTTTGGGTCCCCATTGATTTCAATGGGGTTCGGGGTTCGGGGTCCGGGACAAAGTTCGGGTTCTGTCCGGACCCGAACCCGAACTTTGTCCCGAAGTTTGGCCGAACCAGCAGAACCCGGACTTCCAGAAGTTCGCTCAACTCTACTAATAACGAGTCAATCGGGAATGTGTATTGGCCATTCTACCAGCTGAGCTATTTACGACTGTTAACCACTTGCCGACCGCCGATCGGCAGCTGACGGCGGCAAAGTGGTTCGTTCCCGCAAAACGCCGCCATACTACGGCGGCTGCGGGAACGAGCTTAGTGAGCGCGCGCGCGCCGCCGGAGGCGCGCCCGCGCGCTCACTGTGTTCGGGGAGGGCCAGGGAGTGGCGGCTTCGATTGCCGCTGGCTACCCGCGATGGCCCCCCCGGAGTGAAGGAGCGAAGGTCCATGTATGTAAACACAGACCTCCGCTCTGTGTGAGGGGGAAGGGCTGTAATCACAGCCTTCCTGTACGTGAAGGCTGTGACCACTTCCCTTCCCCAGATAGTGCATTCCCCTACAGTTAGAACACGCCCAGGGAACATAGTTAACCCTTAGAGCGCCCCCTGCAGGTTAACCCCTTCACTGCCAATGGCATTTACACAGTAATCAGTGCATTTTTATAGCACTGATCGCTGTATAAATGGCAATGGTCCCAAAAAAGTGTCAAAATGGTCCGACATGTCCGCTGAAATATCGCAGTACCACAAAAAATCACAGATTGCCGCCATTACTACTAAAAAAAAAAAATAAAGACCCCAAAAATGAATTCTCATCATCCGTAAACGCGACCACTTTTGCGCAAACCAATCAATAAACGCCGATTGCGATTTTTTTTATCCCAAAATGAGGAAGAATATAAAACAAAAACGGTGAAAAAAAATGTTTTTTTATATTTTTTTTTTGGATTTGTATTTTAGCAAAAAGTAAGAAATTTGTTTTTTTTTTGCAAAATTGTCGCTCTTCTTTTGTTTTGTCGCTCTTCTTTTGTTTATAGCGGCGATCAGAAATGACGCAGCGGTGATCAAATACCACCAAAAGAAAGCTCTATTTATGGGAAAAAAAGGACGCAAATTTCGTTTGGTTACAACGTCGCATGACCGCGCAATTGTCAGTTAAAGCGATGCAGCGCCGAATCGCAAAAAGGCTCCGGTCCTAAAGCTGGAAATCCTTCCGGGGCTGAAGTGGTTAAATGACTGATAGTTACTCAGGCTTGCAAGTCTGTTTTTTTATGAGGGTTTCTATACTGAAGTGTGGATTCAGCTCATATGTATGAGAGGGTCTGCATCTGTCCTCTCAAGGATCTGATAAGGAGGTTCTGACATTGGCTAACAGTTTTTTTGCATTGTATGAACTGTAGGAGGGAGGGGGGGGTCACTGCAGCTATGTCTCTTATTCTGACAAAATAGCATGGGATCTGAACAAAATGGCTGCCACACACACAGAAGCATGATGGTACATTGGCTCTCAAACGCATTGACAGGTGTTCCTTGGTTTGATGTTAAACAAGAGCTCCCAACATGCAGGGCAGCCTCCTTTTCTTGTCTGGGAGAGGGGTGTTGTCAGAAATGATCTGACCAATCAAGGGGCTTAGGGGTGGCCATAGGATGTCTATGTATTTTCAATCTAGCAACAGATCCAGTTTTTTATAGCTATTAATATCTTTTAATACCTACGGGTTACAATCTACTAATGTGCATATTATTGTCCAGCATGGAATCACCTTTAAAATTGATATGACAGGTTTTGAATGTCTATTTTACCTAGCAGGGTTAATGTATCTCGTTGGCTTCCGATATTGTGCAATATAGGGATGTTTGCACTTAAAACATTACTAATTACCCAATGGTGGTAAATATGTCCCTATTCTCGTTGTACTGTCATCATTTCAGAAGTTACGAAATATACTGAAGTTTTAGAGTCTTTGCTAATAACGAGTCAATCAGGATTGTGTATTGGCCATTGCGCCAGCTGAGCTATTTACGACTGTTAAATGACTGATTGGCCTGGGACCAGGTGGGTATCTGTTAAACCTCTAGTTACTCAGGCTTACAAGTCTGATGTTTTCATGAGGTTTTCTAGACTAAAGTGTGGATTCAGTTGAAAGGTTTGAGAGGATCTGCATCTGTCCTCTCAAGGATCTCATAAGGAGGTTCTGGCATTGGCTAAGAATTGTTTGCATTGTATGAACTGAAGGAGGCAGGGAGAAGGTCACTGCAGCTATGTCTCTTATTCTGACAAAATAGCATGGGATCTGAACAAAATGGCTTCCACACACACAGATTTTTGTGTGCCCAATATGCACGACCATTACACCCTGGAATTGGCCTTTAACCACTCGCCAACCACCCACCATGGATTGACGGTGGCAAAGTGGCTCGATATCGCAAGCTGCTGTCACCCGACGCCGGCCGCGAGATTGCGGATCGTGAGCATGCACCATTGGAGGCATGCTCGCACGCACACTTTGTTACAGGGGACCCAGGGAGTGGGTAGGGCAGTCTCGATGTCCGCTACCCGCGATTGCTCCCCCGCAGTGAAAGAATGGGGGTCTGTGTATGTAAACACTGTGTATAGGAACCGAGATCACTCTTCTCTCCCAGTCAGCCCAGCCCCCATACAGTTAGAAACACACACAGGGAACACAGTTAACCCCTAGAACGCACCCTGCAGGTTAACCCCTTCCCTGACAGTGACATTTATACAGTAATCAGTGCATTTTCATAGCACCGATCGCTGTATAAATGCCAATGGTCCCAAAAAAGTGTCAAAATTGTCCAACATGTCCGCCGCAATGTCGCAGTCCCACTAAAAAGAGCAGATCACCGTCATTACTAGTAAAAAAATAAAACCCCCATAAATCAATTCTCATCATTCATAAACGTGGCAACTTTTGCGCAAACCAATCAATATATAAGCAGAAGCTCGTGCACACAAATGAATAAACAGTATTAATAAGAAAAAATGAAGAGTGCTCGCAAAAAAAAACAACTGATCCAATTGTTCTAAAACATGTCTACAAATAATTGCAGCGCCCAAAGATATTATTTAAAAGAAATCGGAATGATATAAGGCAAACAAAGTAAATATAGAAGCTGTTCAAACAAGTCCCAATGCAAAGACGGTATCTGTATAGAGGGTATTTCCCATAACTCATTAATCCATATGTGTCATAAGCAGTTCAAGATCATTAACTGTGTAGAGGAACTCAAGCCCACAGTATATTCTGAT
The DNA here is from genome assembly GCA_018402905.1 of Glandirana rugosa. Classification (NCBI taxonomy): domain Eukaryota; kingdom Metazoa; phylum Chordata; class Amphibia; order Anura; family Ranidae; genus Glandirana; species Glandirana rugosa. The sequence goes on from BLSH010530498.1 coordinate 614,938, forward strand.
AAATCCAATAACTGATATGGATGTAAGCTTACCAGAAACCTGTAGGAAATGCGCGAATATCAAGGTGATATCTCTAGGATGAGTCGTCCGATGTCCTCAGAATCCTATTGGGGGATGTATAGGACCCGGATAACCAACTTTGGGATGCGATGGTATGAAGTCATCTATCCATGTAGGCCAAGGTAAAAGGAAGACAATTCCTGTCTGGGTGGATGGCTCCAACTTCTCCAGGCGGTTTGTCTCCGACAGTGATATTTTACACCAAATCGCAATGGATAAAAAGAAAGCCGCAATAGTATGATACTGTATAATATGATACTGTATAATATGATACTGTAAGATATGAAACCCTTCCTGACCCTCCCTGTCACGTTTTTATTGAGAGCTCTTTTTAACCAAACATATTGTGAGTATTATCCAATCTTTTTTGGCGAAATAAATATCATATTATACAGTATCACACTATTGCGGCTTTCTTTTTATCCATTGCGATTTGGTGTAAAATATCACTGTCTGAGACAAACCGCCTGGAGAAGTTGGAGCCATCCACCCAGACAGGGATTGTCTTCCTTTTACCTTGGCCTACATGGATAGATGACTTCATACCATCGCATCCCAAAGTTGGTTATCCGGGTCCTATACATCCCCCAATAGGATTCTGAGGACATCGGACGACTCATCCTAGAGATATCACCTTGATATTCGCGCATTTCCTACAGGTTTCTGGTAAGCTTACATCCATATCAGTTATTGGATTTATCAGAATATACTGTGGGCTTGAGTTCCTCTACACAATCAATATATGCTGATTACGTTTTTATTTTATTTTTTTACCAAAAATACGAGGAAGAATATATATTGGCCAAAACCAATGAAAAAATTTGTTTATTTTATTTATTTTTTTGCATATGTATTTTAGCAAAAAAACATATTGTTTTTTTTTGCAAAATTGACACACTTTTTTTGTTTATAGCGGTGATCAGAAATGATGCAGAGGTGATCAAATACCACCAAAAGAAAGCTCTATTTGTGGGAAAAAAAGAACGCACATTTTGTTTGGGTACAATGTCACACGACCGCGCAATTGTCAGTTAAAGCGACGCAGTGCCGAATCGCAAAAAGTTCTCTGGTCCTAAAGGGGGAAATCCTTCCTGGGCTGAAGTCATTAAGACCAGGACAGGTTAAAAGTATGGATTAAATATTAGATATTAATTCAGGGAATTCATTTACACGAGGGGGTTGAGGTAAAGTAGAGGATTAGCATCGGGGTTTAAGTTAAGGATTAGGAATTAAACTAAGGTTTAGGGCTTTGAAAAGTATACATTTAGTGTGAACTGCTCTCTAGTAAATGAGCCACTTACTATTTTTATGATTAATAATGATTGATGCATTAAAGGTGACGGTTTTCAGAAGCAAACCAGTTTTTGCAGATTAATCCACCTAGGCCTATATCCAACCAACCCATCCTAGTAACAGACCTGACTGCTGCAAAACCTGTTGTTATACCACTAATATAGTCACACGTCATTATGAGCTTAATTAATTTGTCCCAATTTTTAAAAAAATTCTGAATAATAAAGTGATTAAAACAATGTAACTGTTTATTTATAAAACTAGGTAATTTCATCAACTGAAAATTGTATTCGATGTAAAGCATGAGTAATACCCAGGGCCCATGCACCAGTAAGTAGAGTCCTCAGAATGAGATGTATGTTCATTTTCCACAAGTTCCACATCAAGTATGGTAATGATTATAGCTAATAGATGTGATTTGTTTTCCAGAAAGTTGCCTCGCATACATTTGCATCAAGTGTGATTACAGTTATTGTAGTTTATTTGCTGTAAAATAAATTGAATCTTTTCATGTGTAAAAAAATCTACTCAATTTCATAGAAATTGTCAGACTTCAATACCTCTTCCATTTTTCACAGTTATTTCACATTCTAAGTAGCTGAAAAAGAAGTACAGAATGCTTACTCTTCAAAAGTGTTGTTTTATATACAAATACAGATGTGCCTGGCAAATTGCACTATTTGGCTCATATTGGCTGTTGGAGATAGAAAAGTGTTTTTCATTTTTCTTTAGTTTAACTGAAAAGCAGAAAATTGTTTTTAAATTCAAATGCCTATATATGTGGATCATAGTTAAAGGCATGAAGACATCATTAAAGTAGATTTATTCTTACACAAAGTTTTTTTTTTAGAATAATAATGAGAATACTTCTCTCTCTAGTTGTAAACCAATTTTACTGTTCGTTTTTCAGTTCTGCTGCCCCTATTTTTGGTCAGACACAGTGACAGCTGGTGAATTTTTAGGATGTGGGGGTGCCAGCCTCCGCCCCTCCTTTTTGATCCCTCCTACTTCTCATAAGCCCCACCCATTATAGAATCCACCCACTCCGCCCCCTGATTCCACATATTGGGTCAGGAGTATACAGGTAAGCATCACAGGTGGGGTATATTGAAGCCAGTAACACAGTATGCAGCCAGTACACAGGTATTGTATCCAGAACACAGGGGACAGGGAGTCAGTACACGGGTATTGTAGCAAGAACACAGGTAGCCAGTACGCAGGTATTGTAGCCAGTACACAAGTACCCAGTACATAGGTATTGTAGCCAGTACACAGGTATTGTAGCCAGAACACAGTGACAGGTAGCCAGTGGACAGGTATTGTAGCCAGAACACAGGCAACAGGTAGCCAGTAAACAGGTATTGCAGCAAGAACACAGGGGGCAGGGAGCCAGTACACAGGTATTGTAGCCAGAACACAGGGGACCGGGAGCCATTAAACATGGACAAGGAGCCATTACACATGTATTGTAGCCATTACACAGGGACAGGGAGCCAGTACACAGGTATTGTAGCCAGAACACAGGGACAGGTAGCCAGTACACAGGTATTGTAGCCAGAACGCAGGGACAGGTAGCCAGTACACAGGCATTGTAGCCAGAACACAGGGAACAGGTAGCCAGTACACAGGTATTGTAGCCAGAACACAGGTATTGTAGCCAGAACACGGGTATTGTATCCATTACACAGGTATTGTAGTCAGAACACAGGTATTGTAGCCAGAACACAGGGGACAGGGAGCAATTAAACAGGTATTGTAGCCATTACACAGGGGAAAGGGACTCAGCCATTACACATGTATTGTAGCCAGAACACAGGTATTGTAGCCATTACACAGGTATTGTAGCCATTACAAAGGGGACAGGGACTTAGCCATTACACATGTACTGTAGCCATTACACAGACATTGTAGCCATTACACAGGGACAGGGAGCCATTACACAGGTATTGTAGCCAGTACACAGGTATTGTAGCCCATTACACAGGGACAGGGAGCCATTTCACAGGCATTGTAGCCAGTACACAGGTATTGTAGCCATTACACAGGGACAGGGGGCCATTACACAGGGGACAGGGACTCTGCCATAGCCCAGGTATTGTAGCCATTACACTGGTATTGTAGCCAGAACACAGGTATTGTAGCCATTACACAGGTATTGTAGTCAAAACACAGGAAGTGTAGCCATTACACAGGAGACAGTGAGCCATTACACAGGAGACAGGGAGCCATTACACAGGGACAGGGAGCCATTACACATGAATTGTAGCCATTACACAGGTATTGTAGCCAGAACACAGGGACTGGGAGATATTACACAAGTATTGTAGCCATTACACAGGGACAGGGAGCCATTACACAAGGGACAGGGAGCCATTACAAAGGGACTCAGCCATTAAACAGGGGACAGAGAGCCATTACACAGGGACAGGGAGCCATTGCACAGGGACTCAGCCCTTACACAGGGACAGGGAGCCATTACACAGGGACTCAGCCATTACATAGGGACAGGGGCTCAGCCATTACACGGGGACTCAGCCATTACACAGGGACAGGGAGCCATTGCACAGGAACTCAGCAATTACACAGGGACAGGGAGCCATTACACAGGGGGCATGGAGCCATTACACAGGGACAGGGACTCAGCCATTACACAAGGACAGGGACCAGTGCACAGGTATTGTAGCCAGAACACAGGTAATGTAGCCAGAACACAGGTATTGTAGCCATTACACAGGTATTGTAGCCAGAACACAGTTATTGTAGACAGAACACAGGGGACAGGGAGCCATTGCACAGGTATTGTAGCCATTACACAGGGATAGGGAGCCATTACACCGGTATTGTAGCCAGTACACAGGTATTGTAGCCATTACACAGAGACAGGGAGCCATTACACAGGGGACAGGGAGCCATACAAAGGGACAGGGAGCCATTACACAGGTATTGTAGCCATTATACAGTGAAAGGGAGCCATTACACAGGGACAGGGAGCCATTACACAGGGACTCAGCAATTACACAGGGACAGAGAGCCATTACACATGGACAGGGAGCCATTACATAGGGATTCAGTCATTACACAGGGACATGGAGCCATTACACAGGGACAGGGAGCCATTACACAGGTATTGTAGCCAGCACACAGGGACAGGGAGCCATTACACAGGTATTGTGACCATTACACAAGGACAGGGAGCCATTACACAGGGACAGGGAGCCATTACATAGGGAGAGTGAGCTATTACACAGGTATTGTGGCCATTACACAGGGACAGGGAGCCATTACACAGGGACAGGGAGCCATTACACAGGGACAGGAAGCCATTACACAGGTATTGTAGCCATTACACAGGGGACAGGGACTCAGCCATTACACAGGGACAGGGAGCCATTACACAGGGACAGGGGGCCATTACACCGGGGACAAGGACTCAGCCATTACACAGGTATTATAGCCAGAACACAGGTATTGTAGCCATTACACAGGTATTGAAGCCAAAACACAGGAATTGTAGCCATTACACAGGGCACAAGGATCCATTACACAGAGGACAGGGAGCCATTACATGGGTATTGTAGTCATTACACAGGTATTGTAACCAGAACACAGGAATTCTAGCCATTACACAGGGGACATGGAGCCATTACACAGGTATTGTAGCCATTACACAGGGACAGGGAGCCATTACACAGGTATTATAGCCATTACACAGGGGACAGGGAGCCATTACACAAGTATTGTAGCCATTACACAGGGAACAGGGAGCCATTACACAGGGACTCAGCCATTACACAGGGGACAGGGAGCCATTACCCAGGGACTCAGCCATTACACAGAGACAAGGACTCAGCCATTACACAAGGACAGGGAGCCATTACACAGGGACTCCACCATTACACAAGGACAGGGACTCAGCCATTTTACAGGGAACCATTACACAGGGATAGGGAGCCATTAAACAGGGACTCAGCCATTACACAGGGACAGGGAGCCATTACACAGGGACAGGGAGCTATTACACAGTGACAGGGAGCCATTACATAGGGACAGGGAGCCATTACATAAGGACTCAGTCATTACACAGGGACATGGAGCCATTACACAGAGACAGGAACCCATTACACAGGGACTCAGCCATTACATAGGGGACATGAAGCAGCCATTACACGGGGACAGGGACTTAGCCATTACACAGGGACAGGGACCAGCACACAGGTATTGTAGCCAGAACACAGGTATTGTAGCCAGAACACAGGTATTGTAGCCATAACACAGGGGACAGGGAGCCATTACACAGGTATTGTAGCCATTGCACAGGTATTGCAGCCATTACAATAGGGACAGGGAGCCATTACAAAGGTATTGTAGCCATTACACAGGTATTGTAGCCATTACACAGGGGGCAGGGACTCAGCCATTACACAGGTATTGTAGCCATTACACAGGTATTGTAGCCATTACACAGGCATTGTAGCTATTACACAGGTATTGTAGCTATTACACAGGTAATAATAATTTTAAACAAGGAGATGGCGCTGTCCCTTCAATATACAAGCCTATGCACGTTACTTCCTTTGTAAGGACCAAGTGAGTTTAAAATAACATATTGTGCAGTATAGATTATAAATATGGTATATATATAACAAATAAAGTATGTATAAAAAAAGAGAAATCAAATCCACTTAAAATAAACACCTGGTGAATCTGTGTTAATAAATAAATTCCATGTAAAAAATACATTTCATGTAAAAAAGTCCGACCATATGTGAAAAATGTGAATGGTAAAACGTTTATATATATTAAATTGTTCGTGCAGAAAAATCCACAAAAATACTGAGCGTACAGGTAAAATATTCTTCAATGAAAATATTCCACAGTCTTAATTCAGCCATGTGCTTTGTGACTTATTGGTACTCCATCTCCGTTTCCAGGATAAATGGGTGACTTTCACACGTGCTCCCCTCCTGTGTCCCCACTTACCAGAGCTCCGCACACCCACAGGGGTATCCCGCATATAACTGATCTGGCTTCCAACCCCAATCTCCAGATTGGTCTGTGTATGGCCAGGAACGGCAATCCTCCGTACATGGGGCTCCTTCCGGTGTATTATGCGTTTAGAGGAATATAAATTCCAGAATAGTGTAACTCCGTTTTAAAAAGTATTTATTACATCCACTAAACATTTTCAATAAAAACATACATAAAAACCGGTTTGTGGCTAAATTTGGTGTAAACTGCAAGTCAGCAGCGCGGCTGCTGTTTGAGTAAGGAACAAATCCCTTCCCCTTCCTTCAGCTTGCGTTCCACCTTGCCAAACCAACAAAACCGAACGTGTTGTAACGTAAAGGACGTACTTGCTGGCCCTGTCTAACGCGTTTCGTCATAGGACGTCGTCGGAAGCGGTGGCCATCTTGGTACTCCAACCGCTTATATACACAGCATGGTGGGCGGTCTTGTTAAGTACACCCGCGTTTTTTTAGTTTGTATAAAATCTTATATTGCCCATTCTAATAAGAAAAGGAGGTTATAAAACAGAGTGATGATTAGGGAGAAGGTAAATCCAATAATATTAAAAAATATTTTTTTAAAAAAGGAGAGGGTAAAGATATAAAATTTGACACCATTATACATGTGGTCGGTTTGATGTGTATATATATCCCGTAGTGAGAACGCCTCCTGGTAGATAGAGGAATGGCATTCCTAAGGGAGTAATGGGAATGCCTCCTGGTGGACAGATAGAGGAATGGCATTCTTAAGGGAGAGGAAGAGACCGCAAACTCAGCTTTTACATAGTAAAACTTTTTGTAAGACAGATACATAAAATCAATTTGAATATATGAAGACATATTGTTCTAGAATTCTTATCCAGATGATGTATTATTTCTTGAACGGTGTTTTACTTTCTTATTACCTTCTTAAAATATATTCTTTTTCTAAAAATACATATATTCTCTTTATTCCTCCTGGCCTAAAAAGTTATATGTATACTCTTTTTCTTGCACTAAAAATTATGGTTAGGAAAGTTAAATATGCATATGTTGAATCTAAAGTGAATGCAACCTTTAGGACCCATAACTGTCAATTGAAAGTTATACAAGTGATAGTTAAAAATTGGACAAAAAACAATTCAGATCTATGTCTACGTTTAACCCACCTGGCACAAGAGTGCCCAGGCGGTAAATCTACCGGGTTTCATTCTGGGATATGGCAATCCTTTTATTCCCTCCCCTCCAATTGTTTTTAATTCTATCAATCCCATAAAAAATGAGACATGAGGGGTTTTTATGATGGACTTCTTTAAAGTGTCTGGACAGGTTGTGTTTAGGGAATCCCTTCTTGATATTATTAATGTGCTCCCTAATCCTCATATATAGGGGCCTAGTAGTTCTTCCTACGTATTGCAGGTGACATGGACATTCAATAACGTATGTCACATGAGTACTATTACATGTAATTAGTTCTTTGATTTGGTACTCTTTATTAGATGTCCTAGCTTTAAAACTTTCTTTCCTTCTGGGTTGTGACATACTGACTCTGCATGGCAGACATTTTTTGGCACCTATAGAATCCCTTCAGATTCTCCATGAGTTTTACTTCTTCTGGGGGGTTAATCACATTATGTACAAGATGATTCCTTAGGTTGGGTGCCTTCTTGTATATAAATTTCGGTTTATGAGGTAATATTTTGGATAAAACTTTGTCTGTTTTCAGGATGGGCCAGTATTTCTTAAAGATACTCTCTACCATCTTGTGCTGTTTATTGAAACCTGTAATGAATGTCAAATCCTCAAATTACTTTTTATTTTTTTCGGATTTTTCAAGTAATGTATTTCTGGGAATGTTTCTGACCGTTTCTTTGGTTTTCAGTAGTTCCTGTAAGGGATATCCTTTCTCTTGGAATCTGTAATATATCGGTCTGTATATCATAATCCTCATTCCTCCGGCAGTTCCTCCGTATTCTTATGAGCTGCCCCTTGGGTATGTTCTTTTTCCATCCTGGATGGTGACAGTTGGAGGTAGGGATATAGCCATTTCTGTCCATAGTTTTGAAATGTGTTTTTGTGTATAGTCTTTCTTCTGCTTTAAATATATGTAAATCCACATAATTGATCTCTGTGTGGCTCCATTCCCCTGTGAAGGTAATGCCGTATATATTCTTATTCATATCCTCTATGAAGCTTTGGAGATATTCCTTTGACCCCTCCCAGAGAATGAAAACATCATCTATATACCTTCAATATAGTTTCAATTCGGGTTTGTTGCAAGCATAAATGTATTTCTCTTCCCACATATCCATGAAGAGATTAGCAACACTAGGTACGTATCTGGCCCCCATAGCAACGCCTTTCTCTTGTACGTAATAGTGATGGTTATACCAGAAGTAGTTGTTTTCCATTGCTAATTTCAGTCCTTCTAAAATAAATTGTATTTGCTCTGATTTTAACTTCGAATTTTTGTAAAGAGCCTTCTCGACTCCTTTGAGGCCATGTTCTTGCACTATACTAGTATACAGTGAATTAACATCCACTGTAGATAGTAGGCAGTTACCCACATTTTCTAGGTTCTCCAACTCCATGATTAACTGTGTACTGTCCCGAAGATAAGATCTGCCTTCCTTCACTAGTGGTTTTAGGAATTGGTCCAAGTACTCCCCAAGTCCAGAACCCAGGTATTGTAGCTATTACACAGGTATTGTAGCCAGAACACAGATATTGTAGCCAGAACACAGAGGACAGGGAGCCATTACACAGGTACTGTAGCCATTACACAGGTATTGTGGCCATTACACCGGGGACAGGGACTCAGACATTACACAGGTATTGTAGCCGGATCACAGGTATTGTAGCAATTACACAGGGGAAAGGGAGCCACTACACAGGTATTGTAGCCATTACACAGGTATTGTAGCCATTGCACAGGCATTGTAGCCATTACACAGGTATTGTAGCTATTACACAGGGACAGGGAGCAATTACACGGGTATTGTAGCCAGTACACAGGTATTGTAGCCATTACACAGGGGGCAGGGAGCCATTACACAGGTATTGTAGCCATTACACAGGGGACAGGGACTCAGCCATTACACAGGTATTGTAGCCATTACACAGGCATTGTAGCCATTACACAGGTGTTGTAGCTATTACTCAGGGACAGGAAGCCATTACATGGGTATTGTAGCCAGTACACAGGTATTGCAGCCATTACACAGGGACAGGGATCCATTACCCAGGGACAGGGAGCCATTACACAGGGGACAGGGACTCAGCCATTACACAGGTATTTATGTGAAACATGGGGTATGTCCTCTCGATAGATACCTCAAATTTTTGAAATAATTTACTTTATTGAATTGATAAAGTTGCAAAACAGTGAATGCAGCAAATGCTAAAAATTGTATCAAACAACATGAGTATTGCCAAACTATCCTGGAAAGACACGGAGTCTTTCAGGCTGCGTGACCCAACACAAAAACACACAGGGGGAGACAAACAAAATCAAAAAACAAAAAACGTCCGGACGTGTGGGGAGAATATTTGGGTGACCTTTTGATTAGGTCTGAATTTGTCAGGAGCATCAGTGAAACCTGGCTCTTTAATTATCCCCGCACAACAGGTATGTACTCCTGTGGTCATTGTCAGGTTTGCCCCTATGTAGAGAGAACAAGTCACTTCATGGATGCTCCTGGCAAAAAATCAGTTTACGATTAGGGACCTAATGAATTGTTCTACAATGGGTGTTATCTACATGATCACATGCCCCAAAATATATGTGGGCAAAACCAAAAGACCCCTAAGAGTCCGCATAGGTGAACACTTGAGGGAAATGAATGAAAAGGAACCCCAAAAAACCTTAGCAAGACACTTCCATTCCCACCATGGAAAAAACCTGGCGGGGATGCAAGTGAAAGGGATTTATGTTCTAAAACTTCCCCAAAGGAGAGGCGACTTTAATCAAATTTTGCTTCAGAAAGAAAAATGGTGGATATACCATTTAAAGAGCCTCCACCCAGGGGGCCTCAATGTAGAACTAAATCTCCAGGTTTTCCTGCCAAAACACTGAAACATATAATAGAGGTTCTTTTGGCAACTGTCACCCATTTATCTTAATGAATACTTCTCCCTGCTCTTTTTCATTAGCCACTCTCTTATCCCCCCTTTGGAGCCCTCTTCCGGAAAACACATATTCTTCCTAGCCAGGATGGCCCCCTTAGGTTGAATAGTGATATATCCTATGCTTCACCAGATACTCTGGTTAATCATATGATAAATTAAATAACTATTCCTGCATATAGCAGGGTGGGTGCAACATGGGAGGCAGCTATTTATGTATATACATATATGTATATAGATAATATACGACACATTTCCCTTCCAGGAAATAAAGGTATAGAATTATACAATTGCCCCCCCCTTAGTCGTCTCACAAATAGTTTTACTAGCAGGTTTATATTGGGTCTGGACATCTTTTGCCTTTGTAAATATTCTAACTATATCCATGAGCTGGGATACAATCACATTGTAGTGTTTCTCCTTAGATGTGTCCTGTCTTTGTCATCCCTTTTTTGTGTCCCAGTACTAGAAGCAAAATGTCCATTTTTGGCTTCCTTCCCCCCTATAATATGTAGGAGGATATTAAAAGAGAAACAATGAAGGAAGGAGCCTTCTTTGTCTGACCTGATCACTTAAGAATTCACCACGGTCCCTTGAATCATTTTTATTTTCCTTGTTGGGCGGCACCCCCCAAAATAAATATATTTAAGGGATGGCGGTGGGCCAGCCCAATCAAGGCGTCCAGAAGAAGCTAAGCGATTACGCCCAGCGAAACGCGTTGATGTCATCAACGCTCCGTGACGTATGGGGCGTCACTCTCACTACTGATCCCTGTATATATCTCCGACCTGATAGTGAGGCTTGGGAAGCAAGCACCTCCTATCAGGAAAAAAAGACCTGTACACGTGTCTCCATACCAGGAAGCAGCGGATCCACCCGCAGCCCGAATGCATGCCGAGTCAGGCGCAACGAGGTAACGGCACACACAGGTACCTGCGACGGTGGACCCAGGGAGTGAAGGTCCGGGAAGGTCGACATACCTGAGGTACGGAAATCTTGGTCTATCATAGGAGAGACTGCAAAACTGTGATGGTACAACCGTGAGTATATCATCACTGATTAGTGGAGTTCACGCTCCGTTACTACACTCATGGGATGTGCAACATCACACTAGCATTTGTGCAAGCACCCACCTACTCCTATTGACCAGTTTACAACTGCAAGCCTCTGGCCATATACCCACAACTTCAGACTATATGAATATACAGGGGATTTTTTGATTTGACCAGAGCACTGTATAATGCAAGTGGACTCATCGATACATCCATACCTATTCATCACCGACCCTTGGCTGCATTTGCCATCATCTTACCCAGCCTATTGACTTTACATAGAATGATTATTTCATCATAGCCGCATTGGTCGGCTGTTCAGGCCTCCCGTTCCTTCCCTGTGACCAAATCTTGGTTCACACACACCGACATTGGTGTGTCTATTCAGTATAGTGACATTACATCCATCCATATATTCTCTCCACACGTCCGGACGTTTTTTGTTTTTTGATTTTGTTTTTCTCCCCCTGTGTGTGTGTTTTTGTGTAGGGTCACGCAGCCTGGAAGACTCCGTGTCTTTCCAGGATAGTTTGGCAATACTCATGTTGTTTGATACAATTTCTAGCATTTACTGCATTCACTGTTTTGCAACTTAATCAATTCAATAAAGTAAATTATTTCAAAAATTTGAAGTACGGCCCTTCCCTCTCCAATTAACCGCTTGGTCCTATCGGGCTATCGAGAGGACATACCCCATGTTTCACATATATGCAGTTTTTGGTTAAAGAGAGGGGCACTGAACTGTGGTGAGCGGCATCTTAGTACTATTCATTATTGCATTTGGACCTGCATGTCCTGTCTCTGGTTCTGTTTTTGTTGAACATTACACAGGTATTGCAGCCATTACACAGGGACAAGGAGCCATTACACAGGGGACAGGGACTCAGCCATTACACAGGGACAGGGAGTCATTACACAGGGACAAGGAGCCATTATACAGGTGACAGGAACTCAGCCATTACACAGGTATTGCAGCCATTACACAGGGACAAGGAGCCATTACATAGGGGACAGGGACTCAGCCATTACACAGGTATTGTAGCCATTACACAGGTATTGTAGCCAGAACACAGGTATTATAGCCATTGCACAGGTATTGTAGCCAAACACAGGAATTGTAGCCATTGCACAGGGGACAGGGAGCCATTACACAGGTATTGTAGCTATTACACAGGTATTGTAGTCAGAACACAGGAATTCTAGCCATTACACAGGTATTGTAGCCATTACACAGGGACAGGGAGCGATTACACAGGTATTGTAGCCATTACACGGGGCAGAGAGCCATTACACAGGGACTCAGCCATTACACAGGTACAGGGACTCAGCTATTACACAGGGGGCAGAGAGCCATTACACATGGAATCAGCCATTACACAGGGACAGGGACTCAGCCATTGGGATAGGGAGCCATTACACAGGGACAGGGAGCCATTACACAGGCATTGTTGCCAGTACACAGGTGTTGTAGCCATTACACAGGGACAGGGAACTATTACACAGGGGACAGGGACTCAGTCATTACACAGGTATTGCAGCCATTACACAGGGACAAGGAGCCATTACACAGGGGACAGGGACTCAGCCATTACACAGGTATTGTAGCCATTACACATTTATTGTAGCCAGAACACAGGTATTGTAGCCATTGCACAGGTATTGTAGCCAAAACACAGCAATTGTAGCCATTACACAGGGGACAGGGAGCCATTACACAGTTATTGTAGTCAATACACAGGGACAGGGAGCGATTACACAGGTATTGTAGCCATTACACAGGGGACAGGGAGCCATTACACAGGGACTCATCCATTACACAGGTGCAGAGAGCCATTACAAAGTGACTCAGCCATTACACAGGGACAGGGACTCAGCCATTACACAGGGGGCAGAGAGCCATTACACAGGACCTCAGCCATTACACAGGACAGGGAGCCATTACACAGGGAATGAGCCATTACACAGGGACAGGGACTCAGCCATTGCACAGGGACAGGGAGCCATTACACAGGGACAGGGAGCCATTACACAGGTACAGGGAGTCATTACACAGGGACAGGGAGATAGGGACTCAGTCATTACACTGGGACATGGAGCCATTACACAGGGGCAGGGAGCCATTACACAGGGACTCAGCCATTACAAATGGGGCATGGAACCATTACACAGGGACAGGGACTCAGCCATTACACAGTGACAGGGAGCTATTACACAGAAGCACAGTTCCTTTGAGTCCTTTCCTCTCCTCATCCTCGAGTCAGGAGTCAGCTTCTCTGGACCCGCCCACAGCACAGTGACAAGCCAATCACTGGCAGTCACTGGCTCAGTGCAGCCAATCAGTCTATGTATGTGCGCTTGTATTATGCTCAAAGTATAATACAAAACAGATACATATAACTAATAGGCCTATCTGCTTATAGCAAACCTGTTCTAATGGTTTGTAAAAGAACAAAGTGGCAGCTGCATACCAGGCACATATGCATGTAGCATTTATGTTACTGCCTGCTGCCCCAATTTGCTACATTAAGCCCTGTGAAAACAAATCATTTGGGTATGGGGCTAATTTGTGCTTACCCCCAACCATTCAGTGGCACAGGGTTTTGTGTCTGAGTCATCTATCACAAGGAGAGCATAATTAGTCATAGTTTTTGCATTACATTTTTGGAAGCAGTAGCAGTGGAATGGGACAGAGGGCAAGAGCAATAATTGAATTGTTTGGCAATACAGAGTGCCTGCTTATGTTAGCCACATGTTAGGGTCCACCAATCCTCCTTCTAAACTTGTGAATTATGTAAAGTAAAGAGTAAAGCATGCTGCAGACTTTATCACCTGGAATGTGTCAAAATGCTTCTAAAGGCATGTAAACACACCAGAATACTCATTGTCCTGAATGAAAACAAAGTGTCAAAATAAAAAGATTAGGTGATGACGTCCGGCAGTTATATCTTCCTGAGCAGGCCAATAAAGATGGTATTGTGACATGGGGGTCTTTAGCTCTTGTGGTAAGTGCGTGTTCAGTGAGTTTTCAACAGCTAGGATCTCTGTTTGAGGGTGTGATAGCCCATGTTTATTAAAAGAAAAGTTCAAAGTAAACACAAATCACAGGGTTTCCCTCACAGGGGGTTGTCACCATCAACACGCAGCAAACATAAATTCAGCCTCCTGGCTCATCATCGATCATTAGTTCTCCTGGCTATAATGACATCCTAGCCCTGTTGTAGAAATTTAGGATGTGTATTATGTATTGTCACAGTGTCTCCCAGTGTCGGTTTAACGATATTCTCTGTGTACAAAAAATATGGCTTTAACCGATATTGAGGAAAGGCCATTGACAATGGAAACCTTCCATTATTTGGGAACCACACGCTACCCGCCGGCAGGCACCCTGAGCGGATAAGCGCTGGAGCAAACGGCGGTCCGGATCTTTGAGGTGCAATGCACGTTCTGTGGCGCGGGTGTATTACTGTCAATCAGGGGGCCCCTGTATTATGTACAGATTGATCTGCTTGGCGGCGGTTTACTTGCGTTATGGAATTAGTATTGCCTTTTATGTAAGGATAATGATCTGTAAGCTTTCTGTGGCATCTGATCAATGTGACAGAAATCTACAGCTATATTCCTTTGTGCATAATTTACCCTTTAATGGAACAGTAGCATAATCGCTATGGAGTATAGTTCATAGAGCTGTATTTGATAGTGTTTCGTTGTAATGGCAGGTTTTGCATGTATGGTGTTTTGTTTGGAGGTCCTTTGTGGGATGGTGCTTTGGGCTTCAGTAGAGGCCATGTGTCCACATGGCTTCCATTGTCATCTGAAGACAGCTGTTTCTCATACAGGCCGACCAACCCCCCCCCCCCC